>JAUJYV010001314.1:0-19001 GCA_033995625.1 Ophyiulus pilosus
AAAATTGGAATGTCAAGGACTACCCTATGCGAAGAATGGCATTCCAATGCCATTTCCGACCGCCCGCGCTGTTTATCACAGTTCCATACAAAGATTTTTGTATAAACTGGGGGATGGCTACTGACTTTACTGATATTAAGGATTATATATATATAGACTATATAGTACAAGTTTAAAGAAATAATTAAAGAAAAAAGGACTTGTATTAAATTTTATAGTGGAAATTGGGGGTGCTGCAGTTCCACAGTGCCTATACACGAGCCGCCACTGAATGTAACTGAACTCATTCCTCCTCATTTTTGAGTTCTGAGAAACTGTTAATACCCTTTTGAAAACTTCTATAACCAGGTTTTAGAAAACTACAAAAATCAGAAATATTTGAACACGTTTTACCTTTTTCCACGTTTTTGACGATTATATGCACGCTCACTTAAAAGTACCATAACTAATTTTTTTTTTAAAAACTTGATTGAATTTACAAACTTTGTTAGCATGTTCTATTTCGGCAGTTTGACATGCATCTACTATATGCAAAAAAGCTTTCCAAAAAAATAAAAAGAATGTAAGTATTTCTGAACATTCCAACGGAAAAACTGATTTTTCAAGCTTACTCAAAAGTCCTAGCTCACTTAAAAACACAGCATGCATGGAAATTATAAAGTTTTAACCAGTATTAGTGCAACAGTTTATTAGCAAAACTCTATAAAAAATTATAACGAAGCGTCCAACGGATGTTACGATATTTTATATTACTTGTGTCGAGGAACGAATCTTATGACTAACGGACGATTAGGAACGCTAATCATCATAGTTTTGGTTCCCAAGGCTTGACTTGAATGCCAATACACTCTGAACTTCCTTAACAACTGAAAAGGAATAAAAACCTTGTTTTATATAACAATAAGGTGTTGACATTTCTAGTCATGGCAGTCCATTTACATCAAAGGCCACGCGCATACATGCGGTATTTCTTAAACATATTCGTCAAGTTGTTTATCAGTAAAAGATGATATTAGAGAATTTGAGCCAGCCATTAACGAAACGATAAAGAGAAACAGTGCTGGAGGCCAGGAATGACATTGGAATGCCATGCTTCGCATAGGGTAGTCCTTGACATTCTGGGCCGCCAGCGCAGTTTCTCCAAATGCCAACGCCGTTGTCGTTATAGTTATCGTTTCGTTAACGTTGGCTGGCTCAAACTAATAGAGAGTTTGAGCCAGCCAACGCCTTAACGTTAACGGCGAGAAGGGAGGAGCCACGGACTTAATTACCCAATGAACTAAATGAACGTCCTGAGTGCGCATGCCGTTCAGTTAATTCATTGGATAGTTAAGTCCGTAGCTCCTCCCTTCCCACCGTTAACGTTAAGGTTGACGTTAAGGCGTTGGCTGGCTCAAACTATTATATGAATGAAACGGTACCTTCAGCTATCAGCTTTCTACAATGGAATTCGTGCGCTGAGATAAGTTTAATTATATTTGTGGCGAGTACAATTTTAATTATGATTACGATTCAATGATCGTCGATCTCGTAAAACTCGACACAACACGCATGTGTGTACTTGAGTACTCGTCACTTAGTAAAATCTTCGGCACAAGACTTGGGGGGGGGGGGAAAAGAGAAAATATTCTGCATTCGCCGAATACCGCATGTGTGGCGCTGCCTTTACCCCAATCGCGAAGATAAGAGACTGGACCTCAATTAATGAGGAACATTGTTGGTTATGCCTCCAATATGGTACCCTGTCAGATACTGTCATCGATTACTGCCTTTCTTCTACCCTTCATCAGACGTAGATTAAACGTCCACAACTTTCCCAACTCGCCCTAGGCAAGGTTTGTGTCCATTTTTACGAGGAGATAATATTTAGTGTATTGTTGTGATGTAGTAGTATTTGGACACTTGGGGATTTTTAGGAACAAATGACATGCACACTCACCAATATGATTAATATGCTAAGTTCCAAGTCAGCCAGACGTCGTCCTAGACAGGATCGGGGCCCCGATCCGAAGGGCAGCACCAGGAAGGGGTGTGGCCTCCGATACGGTTCAAACCCAGGAAGGGACTTGCGGAACCATCGCTCGGGGACGAAACCATCGGGATTAATCACGTAATTAATGAGCGTGCCCGAAACCTGGTTCTGGGCCAGCATGCAGGTCTACAGTAAGATACAAACGTCAATGAAGGTCCCAAACGATATAAACTAGATATTAGAAACAAAGATAAGTGTAATTACCCCTGCGGGAATGATCTGTCCTGCCAAAGGTAGTTCGTACTGTAGAATCCTACTAGTGCCCAAAGTCAGGGGATTTAGCCTAAAAAAAACAAGAACAAATCCATTAGCGTTGAATGAATCAGGAAAAAGTCAATTTTGATACAACTAATTCACCTGTAATTTTCCATCAGACAACCCTTCAGGTATTCCATGCTCCTAATTTGTTCCCACGTCAACGGTTTGTTTTCGTCGGGATGAATCAAGCAAATTTCATCATACAGTTTATCCTGTTCGTAAGTATTCGTTGCTATGTTATACAGGAAGAAACTCATCGCCATTGAAGTCTGAAAAAAGCCACATAAAACTAGCATCAACACAAAAAACAAACATTTCCAGCATACATATTGTACTGGAAGGTTAACTTAACGGACGGTTAAACGGCGAAGAAGTCAAACAGGATATATAAAACAAGCAGGATAACAAATTTGATAATAGGCAAACACTGTTAGCATGGGTGTTGTGCGGGAAAGCAAACTATATTTTTCCGTGGGCAGCACTTAACTTTGGTTAACTTAACAGGCGATTACGAACTATTAGAAATTGAATAGAATAAAAAACAATAAGCTCAACGCCATGACAGTGTTTGAAAAATAAAGAAAACTTAACATAACAAAAAATGATAATAGGCAAACATTGCTATAGCATGGGTGTTGTGCAGGAAAGCAAACTATTTTTCCGTGGACATCACTAAACATCGGTTAACTTAACGGGCGAATAACAATTATAAAAAATTGAATAGAACGGGGGAAAACAAGAAGTAAAACTCCATATCGGTGTTTGAAAAATATAGAAAGTTAGCATGACAACAAATCTAAAAGGCAAACACTGCAAGCATTGGGGTTGTGCAGGAAAGCAAACTAATTTTCCATGGGCAGCACTTAACATCGATTAACTTAACGGGCGATTACGAACTATTAGAAATTGAACAGCACGTAAAAAACAAGAAGCTCAACGCCATGACAGTGTTTGAAAAATATAGAAAACTAATAGCATAACAAAACAAAACGATAGCAGGCAAACATTGCTAGCATGGGTGTTGTGCAAGAAAGCAAACTAATGTTTTCCAAAGACAGCACTTGACATCGGTTGACTTAACGAGCGATTAATAACTATTAGGAATTGAATACAACAGGGAAGAAAAACAATAAGCTAAACGCCATGATAGTGTTGGAAAAATATAGTGCATGACAACAAAGTTGTTAATAGGTAAACATTGCTAGCATAGGTGATGTGCTGGAAAGCTAACTGAATATTTTCCGGGGCCAGCACTAAACATCGGAAACTTAATGGGCGATTACGAACAATTCGAAATTGAATATAAAAAACTCAAAAAAAAGTTCAACGTCATAAAAGTGTTTGAAAAATATGGAAAGTCATTATTAAAATAAAAACAAAACAAGGCAAACACTGCTAACACGGTTGCTCTGCAGGAAAGCCATATTTCATGACAACTTCCAGAGGAAGAATAAAGGAGATTAAACATTCCAATTTTCTAAACAGTAAACAACGAGGAGAACATGAGAAATCTCATTGCCATGACTGCCCTTTGACATCGCTACAAAGTGTCCTTTACCGTCAAAATACCGGTGAGCATCAGGTCTGAGCACACAGTGATGATGTCTTTAATATCATTTTCAGGTTTATCAAGGTATTGTCTCATGACGCAAGGAGGCTTTGTCGAGGTCGTCATTTGCTTTTCAGCTTTAGCACGGATGTAACTAAATATGCAAATATATAAAATGACGGATTAGTAGACTACTTAAATAAATCTTTCTGCAGTAATGCAAATAATATTACTCGTAAAACATGTAGTCCACATCAACCACAGTCTTCCAAAGGTTAGATGGTAAGAACCGCCACCAAGGACTGTATTCCGCGTAGGCCAGTGCATTGAGTGCCGCATTTGCACCGTCCACCAACCGCTTGCCATGGGTCATGCGATCGGTACAGAAGGTGTCCACTCTCTCGCCCACCGTCACGACGCTGATGTCTGTTTCGGAGAAAAGAATTTCCTAAGAAATTTCTAAGGAATTCCATAACTAGAATTCTTTGGTAACATTTCTCACAACAAATACCTGCTACTTATCAACATTTCTCGAATAGCAGCGCCGACCTAATATTTCTCAAAAAAAGTCCTGCCTGATCAACGTTTTTCGAATAACAGTAATGTCTTACCAACATTTCTCAAAATAAAACAGTCTTTCCTTATCAAGGTTTCTCGAAAAACAGTACTGTCTTATCAATATTTCTAAAAAAAATACCAGTCTTGCCTTATCAAACTTCCTCAAAAACAGCTTTTTCTCGAAAAAGATCATTCCTTGTTGACAACAATTTTGAAAACAATTTGCATTGATACAATCTGTAAACTTACTTTCCAGAGCCCATTCTTGAGTCCTGTACAAAAGGTTAGGAACCATACCATCTTTGTCAAGATTACTGGACAAGAATCTCACAAACTCTCGAGACACCGAATCCAAATCCGGTACGTAACGTGCAATGATCTCTTGTCGCAAAACTTCCTGCTGGTAACTCATTCGCAGCTTCTTCCATTCGGCACCATTTCTACAAAAACAACATGAATTTAAAAATGTAAGAAAAACGATAAAATTTCATTGCACAACATTTAAACAACATGAATTTAAAAATGTAAGAAAAACGATAAAATTTCATTGCACAACATTTAAACAACAAGATCAATACTCACGTAGGAACCAAACCTCCTGTAGAGTACAAGTCTGGACGCTCTCTTCTGATTGCCAAAAGAATGTCGTGGCTAATTCGCTGGGGATTTCTACATTTAATACGAATAATCAACTAAACTTCTCAACGTCATAATTTTATGAAACTTTACAAAATGGAAGACATCCAAAAAAGTACACGAAAACTTTAATTGCCATCACCGGAATGGAGTTTCTAATTGTACTTGTTTGGTACTTTAGACTCGAAACCGACATGTGGATTTTTTGTGTGCTGAATTTCGTGAAATTTATCTAAGTATTCTATGCGAGATTACGTACACCGCTCTTTCATTATGAAATACTGCTGCGATGTCCTCAGGATCAAAAACTGAAATTATAGTTTTTCCAAAGATGTCTTCCTTGACGACTTTGCCGTATTTTTGAAATTTTTTACGGTAACCTTCGTGCATTCGGGTCACATTATCGTAACCTAGAGGATATAATTAAAAATACCATTACTATTCATCGAAACTATTAGTTATAAAAACAATAAGAAAACAGCAAATTAGAACTTCAGACATTCAATGTGGCAGCCATTTTGGATTAAAATGTCTGTGCTTGTATAGTTCAGTTCCTTGGCTTTGTTTTGTTTAAATTTTCTACAATAATATTTCGTGAAATTATTCCGAAAATTTCACGTATTTCACATAACCATCATGCTATTTTATAATTCGAAGAAAATTAAATTTCCCTTTACTGTAACTGGAACGAATGGTTATTGAAATAAATGCAACAATTTTCACCAGGAATGCAGTCATATTTCATGAGATACTTTCACAAATTTTACGAATATTTGATATACCGCCATAGTGAAATTCTAGTAAATTCCTCTTAAAATATAATAGCTGGATGTTTCTTTACCTATAATAGGCCAAAATGTCCAAGCCGATCCAATAAAGGGCAAACGGATAGGTCCTGGTAACTTAACCATTGTTTAAAATTAATCACAGACGTAGAGATCCACCTGCAGTAAAAGACGAACTGACCACAGCTAACCACAGGGGAAAGATCAAAGCACATGCGCGAAGCTGGACACGTGTTGACCCTTGACCCCTCCCATTCAAAGGTCAACGAACATTTTTATAAGGTGAAATTCTTATTAGCATTGAATAAATTAGTGCGAATTCATTATGGCAGTACAAATATAGAAAATTATCTGAAAATGAAATTTTGAGCCAAATTTACGGATTTAAAGTTATTTTAAATACAAATTACATGTATATTATGGACGACCCTTAACCCTTAGCGGCGGCACAGCCTTTATGGACATTCCTACCCGACAAGGCGCGTTAATAAATTGCTCATTGTTTTCCTCCATTATCAAAATCAAGGCATTCAATTTAAACTAATCACTCAAACGTTAGCAAATCAAGCTTTAATAAATGTAAATTCAATAATAAATTCGTCATTAAATAATCAATTTTAAACGTAAAAAAGTGCATCAGTTCTCTGTTATTTCAGCTGATTTGAGAGTCCAAAGATGGCGGCATTGTGCTTTGCAATATGGTAGCCGCCTATCGTTTCACTGGTGGAAAACCAATGAAAATTCACTATTTAACGAACAATTTCAAATATTTCGTCTCATCGTTTCGATTTGAACGTTATTCAACGACAAATGTGAAGCGAAAAAGTCAAGGTCAGAACGTAATTTACATAACTTTGGTGGAATGTTCACAACGAAAAAATGCAGTTTACGGAACGAAGTTCAGAATTGAAGTTTTTCATCGTATTTTCAACCTGTTTTATTTATTCATTGTTTACCGCATGTATCGTTATAAAGGGGGGTTTAGAGATCTATACAATTTCGTGAAATTAATTAAAAATCAAAGTATAAAACCCCTCGAAATAAACCATGTAATGAATGAAGAATTTCAGATTGAAATGCCACCTGGAGCCTAGATGGGAAACCTTCAAGGGTATATCCTGAGGCGCACATGATCAGTTATTGGCTCGTTTTGAGACCTAGCGTGTTAAAGGCGTAGAATCATCTTAAACAATTAATGGCGCTAAAATTTGAAAAACACTATCTAAATAAAAGTGTTTTCAAAATTTACACTAAAGACGTGAAAATCTCACTCAAATAACACCATAGCACCATTTATTTCATGAAAAATTACATCAACTTTAAAAAAAAGTGATGTCAAGATCCACTTAAATGACGTCAGTTTCCATATAAAAGGAGTTAATTTCAACAAATCACTAATCATTAAAACGGGGAAAAAAGACCAAAAAATGAACTCATTCCATTTGTCCAGAAAACTTTTGTAACAATACAAATCTTTTTTCCCAATTTTAGAAAATGGGATTGAAGACCGAGAAGGGTTATCCCCAACGAACGAATACGAAAGGAGGATCCAAAATGGCCAGCTTTTACCAGATGATCACCAAAGACAAATAGTTCAACAACTTCAAGATGTCCACGAAAAACTGGATAACTATGAACCACCGAACAAGGGGCTCTTTCAGAAGGTAAGGCAAAAAACGGCTGGTCAAAAACCCCTTTGAATATCAGAATTTTGGCAGTTTAGAAATTCAAAAACTTAACTTTTCAGATGTTCGGAGTTAAGAAGAAGTCGAGCAGTTCTGAAGTGAAAGGAATCTACTTGCACGGTGCTGTCGGTACGTTTTTGCAAACGTTAGAAAAGTGTTAATAAAAACAATTTTTTTATGCCATAAATACTTTTTTTCCAGAATGTTACCAAATTTTTTTTGTCTTTTTTACAGGAGGAGGAAAAACCATGCTGATGGATCTGTTTCACAACTGCTCTACCGTGAAGCAGAAGAAGCGCGTTCACTTCCACGAATTCATGTTGGACGTACATCAGAGTAAGGTTTAACGGACAGTTCGTATTCGGACATTTCGTTATGGAAAAAGTTTTAAACTGGCCTTTTGTGTTTTCCTTGACGACTCCTTTTAGGAATCCATCGATTCAAACTGAGCACGTCGAGGGACGCAGCTAGCACCAAACCCAAATTCGCAGATCCGATTCCTCCGGTGGCGGAGTCCATTCGAAGAGAAAGCTGGCTGCTTTGCTTCGACGAGTTTCAGGTGAGATTTCTAACAGATGTAAGCAACGGTTGATTCGTCGTGCTAAAAATAAAATGTGTGTTAAAACCAATATTGTCTGTTTTTTTCTTAAAGGTTACCGATATCGGAGATGCAATGATATTGAAACGCTTGTTCACCGAACTGTTCGACACTGGTGTCGTGGTTGTAGCAACGTCGAACAGGCGACCTGACGGTAAGATAACTAGTGACTAAAAGCCTTAATCCGACCTTTGCGATCCGAC
Source organism: Ophyiulus pilosus (assembly GCA_033995625.1). Lineage (NCBI taxonomy): Eukaryota > Metazoa > Arthropoda > Diplopoda > Julida > Julidae > Ophyiulus > Ophyiulus pilosus. Next base: position 8,305 of record JAUJYV010001314.1, read on the forward strand.
TCGAGTTTAACACCGAACCGTTTTTCAGATTTGTATAAAAATGGGTTACAAAGAAGCAATTTCGTACCTTTCATCGGCATTTTAAAGGTCTAGAATTTCTTGGTAAAATGAGTTTTTTCGTAGAAAACTACAGCAATTTTAAATTTTTCTAAAAATGCTTTGTTTCGTGTCTAAAAGGAACACTGTTCGATTATTTCGCTGGAATCAGGAGTGGACTATCGAAAGAGAGCAAGTGTCGAAGGAAAGCAGAAGCTGTATTTCGTGTAAGAATTTATAGAAATTTCAAACTAAGGAGAGTTTAGTAGAGTGCAGTTTGAAATTTCATTTTAGAAACGGCGAATGTGACGCAGATCTGGAACTGAACACTTTGTTTAAACGCCTGCTGGTCGAGGAAAACGACGGTAACTTCCCAAACACTTTAGTCGTTAACATACTGACGTCTTAACGGGGGTTCGTCCGATTAACGTTTGCGTACTTAGTTATCAGGCCGAGAACTCTGACCATCAAGGGACGGAACTTGTACTTTCCCGTTACTTGCGGCCAACTTCTGGACTGTACTTTCCAAGAACTTTGTGATCAGGTGAGGTTCACAAATACATTTTGTAACACATCTGGCATTTTCAAAAACTACTCTAAAACATTTTCCGTTGCGTTACAGCCTCGCGGAGCCAGCGATTACCTGTTGTTGAGTCAAGTATTCCACACAGTTTTCATCCGTAACATCCCTCGATTCTCTGTAAGGACCAAGACGCAAGCGAGGAGGTTCATCACTCTCATAGACACTTTCTACGACAACAAGGTTCGTCCTTTTACCGAGTTTTTGGAATCTGAAATGGTACAAAGTAAAACCGCTACATTCGTTACCGACCAATATCGGCGTTTCTAAAATGTTACATGTTCCTTTCCAGATAAATGGAGGACCCTTAAACTCCTCTATATCTGTCACTTTAAGTGATGTTATGAATAATCTCCAGTTCAAACTATTTTCAGGTTCGAGTGGTTTGCTCCGCGGTTTCAACACCGGAGCAGTTGTTCGATTTCACGCATGAAAGTGCCGAAACTGCTCTGGTCGACGAACACAGAGCGTTAATGGACGATTTAAATATCGGCAAAGGAAGTGTAAGTTGACGTATATTCTAGAAAAGAGTCTCCCATTTATGCGATGCCTAATCTCGATTAATCCCCCAGGAAAACGCCAAAGCCAGCATTTTCACTGGGGAGGAGGAGCTTTTTGCCTTCGACCGCACCGTGTCCAGACTGTCCGAAATGCAGACGCAGAAGTATTGGGAACGGAGGATGAACACGTGACGCATAAACCGAGTTAGATACGCCAATAGATAGCGCTGTAACTAATATTAGGGGAGAAAATCAACACTGACGAGTATTTATAAAATCAAGAAAGTTCATTAAAGTTATAATGTTTATAAAAAATGTCTTTTTATTCGTGTCGTATGTATGATGTAAAAATCGAACGTCCCTTCGATTAGAATAAATACTCGGAATGATTCTTAGTATTTTCGGAAAATTGACGATGCACCATTTATATTTATAGAGAATTTTGCCAATTCCCGCAAACAATCAGTTGTGTTATGAATCAAATCCATGCAATTTAAACTACGATATTAAATGTTTAGTTGTAATTTAGAGGCCCAATGATATATATGGTCAAAGAAGGCCTAAATATTGACGGGAAAGACCCATATTTATCCACGCGAGCCGGGTAAAGGAAAGAGGAAATAGAAGAATATATGGCGAGGAAGGCAGGAGCACGATGGCGGTCGAATTTTGGAGAAACTTTTATTTTACCCAGTCGGGATTCTAGATACAAGAGACATTTTGTCCAAAAACTAGTTTTCTACAAATGAATTTCAGCACAACTAGTATTTCGAAACAGGAAACTGTTATTGTTAGAGGCAAATCAAAAGTTGTTTTCAAAAAACAGTAACGGCACGAACAGTGTTTGAAAATTTGAACACGAAATCAATATTATTAAGCTCAATTATTTTTCAATTCAATGATTTTTCGAAATCATATGTTCAGAAGTAGCAATTTTTAGCATCGTATGAGCAATACAACACAATAGTTCATCATGAATCATATAAGTCGCACACATAAAAATCATTCGTAACAAATTTTCAAGTTAAAATTTTGCCAGCATTAAGAACCAAACAACAACAAAAATGGCTTCATCGTACGGTTTTAATGTCTGCTTCATCGGTTTGATACTTTGTTGTAATGTAAGTTCAAACATGTTCAAAGCTTTACTTTTTGAGCATGTAGAAATTTTTAAATGATGTCATTTCATGCAGATTTTTAAAGCCGAAGGACTCCTTTACGGCAATAAGTGTTCGTTTACTAAAGAAATTGAACAATTTGTAAGTATACATTAACGTGAGCATGAATATTTCACGTTGTGCTATTAAAATATTCATCTTTCTAAAAGATAGCAGAGTGTGATAAAGACAGTAAACCAGAAACTCAAAGCGGAACCGAAGATAAGGTAAACTTCAAAATTTTTCAAATCGTCATCATGACAATTTAATCGGAAATTTAATTGGCATTGTATTAATGTCAATTTCTCTGTTAAACAGGGCCATAAAAATACTTTCTTGTTAATTTTACAAAATAAATCATTTGACCTAATCAGTTTCATGTTTTTTCACAGCCAGTTTCAGCTAAATTTTTCAGATGTTTGTTGAACAAAATGGACTGGGTAAGTACACGTAAATCAAAACTTGAATTAAACTTTTAAAGTATGGTAAATTAAACTATTTCGCTTATTAAATTTAGATAGACGAGAATTATGTGGCCAACAAAGATGGCGTCCTAGCATCTATCTCAAAATATTACATTGCCTCAGACACGGTAAGTTTTAAAATTATTTTACATTTTTAGATATAAATCTAAATGCAAAATGCAGTAAAAATTGGAGAAAATTCAAATCACTACATAATAGGACGATTTGCGTGGCCTTAAAACGTCTTTTTGACATTAAAATGTCCCAAAAGTTCAAAATAAAGTTTAACTATTAATGTGAATTTAAGATCTGATTCATCAAAATTTGTTTTATAATTTTGCAGGTCATGGAACAACTAAAATTAGGTTTTACGGCCTGTTTTATTGATTATACGGGAACACCAGTAAGTTTTATTATTTAATTAATTTCTTTTTCAATATTTAAGGCATTTTATTGTTTGCCATTTTGAAATTAGATAAAATGGTCACGATGAAGAAAAATGAGCAGATTTGATAGAAAATCATAGTCACAAAAACGACAAACTTCAATGTAAATGACGTCATATTTCGATAAGTTGATTACGAAGTTATAAAATGGTCATTAGACAGTTTGAGCATGTCAACGTCTTTATACTTACCATAACTTTAATGACGGGAAGAGAGGAGCCACGCATTGAACTACCCAATAAACTAACTGAACGTAATGGGTGCGCATGCGTGGTTCTTCCCTTCCCGTCATTAAAGTTAAGGTAAGTATAAGACGTTGGCATGCGAAAACTGTCTAATAATACAGAAAACATGACCTAAAACTACCTAAAAATATTATAAAATGTTGAGTATAGGACTTAAGAATAAATGACTGAACATGTAAGACAAAAATGCAAAACAGGTGGTTTGCTAGACATAATTAACTTAGTTTTACTGTCATTTATTTAATAACCTGTTTGTCAAATTTCATATTTTCAGGAGCAAGGCAACATCATTGGAAAATGCTTGAACATGATGCAAACCTGGGCAAGTATATTTCAGTTAACATACATTTAAGATTCGAGTTTGTTGCCAAACATTAAAATTAATCCGTGTTTTCAAAACAGGCCTGCGATGCTGTGCCAGAATGCGAAAACGAAGAAACATGGATAACGACGCCAACGCCGAACATTTAAAATGTAGCTTAAAACTTCGGTTCACCTATATTATCATTTCGATATCCCTCCCGAACATCAATAAAGTTAGCAACTGGCTTAAAACAAATGTTTTCTGAAGTTTACAAAACTCACATTCAGTGAACAATTCAATTCAACTGCATTCACTGTAAAGCATAAAAGTGACATTTCCCAGGTCTAATCGAAAATCGCGCCACTATCATTAAAAACTGAAATAATTTTGATGAAAATTTGGAAAATTTAAGTTCATTGTCTAAAATGGAAACTGCGAGCACATTTAAATATGGTAATTTCTGCAATAATAGAGAGGTTGCGCCAGTCAACGTTAACGAAACGATAACGAGAAACAGCGCGAGAGGCCAGGAATGCCATGCTTCACATGGGTAGTCCTTGACATTCCGGGCCGTCCGCGCTGTTTCTCGTTATCGTTGCCATTATCGTTTCGTTAACGTTGGCTAGCTCAAACTCTCTACTGATTTGTCACATTTGACTTCACTTTCATTGAATATAGGACGTCAATATTATTGAAATATGAAATTTCTATACCATTGTAACAGCACTATTAATGAAAATGCCTTTATGCCCCTATACGTAAGAGTTTAGTCTTGAAGTTTATGTTTGTCCGGAAGCCCATTGCAAAGCACAAAAGACCCTCACCTCACGTGACCACGTATCCAAATAGTGACACAGAAAATCAACTCGTCTTACCTTGTTCGTGAGGGCCACTGCACCACAGAAGACTGCTGTCACAGTCAGGAAACGCCTTCATAGAAGATTGTGCTGTCACAGCATCTCATCTATTGTTGGACATTCCTCTAGCTACAACAAATATATATATTAGAAAAAGAACATTTGTAACGTTTATCCTAAACATTTTCATCAGATTGAATTCCTGAAAAGAAGGACACTTACTCGTGTTCTGAATGCCACGTTAAACGATTTTATTGCTCCATTTCCTCGACTAAACATGATAAATGTACATCTTGCCTCCGCACCCTATGACGACAGACGGCAGCGTAGTGGTCCTATCCCACGAGCTTTTGAAGACCGCAAAAGGGATTTCGTCGCTTTTGGGGTTTCCCGGAGATTCGATGGCACCTATGATTCTCCCGGAATTCAGGTTCCAAAGTCTCGTTCTGCAGTCTTGACCAATGGAGCACAACACTCCGAGATTCTCGTCAACGCTAAACGGTATTTTCATGTAGTCGTTAACGTGCTTCTCGTAGGTCACCAGAGGTCTCCTCGCCCTCAAGTCCAAACTCAGCAGTTGGTTTTCGTCGCCGCTGACAACCATCCGCACATTGTCGTTTAGGACGTGAAGGGCCCGCAACGCACGAGGCTTTAGGCTCATTGAGTAGGTGCACTTCTTCCGAGTATCACACCTAAGGTCGCTGCAGAAGACCTTTCCCGACCTGGAGCCGCAGTAAAGGACATCGCCGGAAGAGTCGAACGCAGTGCTGAACACGCCAAGACCCTCGGTGTAGACTTTGGTCAGCTGGCTCGCCTCCGGTGCAACCCAGTTGCACACCAAACCCCTCAATCCCATTCCGAAAGCGGCCCTTTGCGAAGCGCGGCTATAGGTGCAAGAATACACTACGTCCTTCCCAGAAAGGACCCTTGTTTGATGAGTGTAAAAAGATTGCTGGTTGACCGAGAAGTCGAGCATGAACGCGGTACTAGTATGTCCCACTAAGCAACCCAACAAGAGGCATCTGTCCTCAGAGTCCAAGACCATGTAGGTATCTCTGGGTTTGCGAAAGCCGTAAGGCACAACTGTATCCTCAGTGAGATCCAAAGAGATTCCCGCAAACGAGGTCCTCGAGGCCTTGTTCGACCAGTTCCTCACTTTGCTTTTAACGATCGATAGTGTCAAACCAGTGCATATAGAATTTTCGTCTCTCCACATTCCAGCTATAATGTCACCGTTCACATCAGCCACAAGCCTTTCACACGTGAAACCGTTCACGTTATCGGTGCTGTACGTGTGAAAGTCAGAGATGTTTATGAGTCCTTTCAGCTTACATTCCAGAGCCGCAGTTTGGAAAGGCCGCCGCAGAAGACCATGTTGCTGCAGCAGCGCTATTTTCGAGAAGGATTCGCCGGAAGGAACACATGCCGAACTAAGATCCTCCCTCAGATTCCGGCTTCGAGAGGAAGCCGCGAAGTCCTTGTTTATTTTGAAGTATCTCTTCTTGGCGCTGTCATAGTAGAATCCTGGAAGGGGAAAAGAATCCTCGGAAGCGGTTTGTTGAGCCGCGCCGGGAACTGGGGCGCCTGGAGTTCCTCGTTTGCCTTGACGACTACGACGTCTCTGTCGACACTCCTTATTTCTTGGCATTTTTTAAACGATGATATTTCTAGAATTTCATTAAAAGAAGACACTTTTACAATACAATTCCACTCGTTACAACACTGTCAGCAAAGCTAATTACCAAATAGGCATTTATATAAGTGCGGTTGTATATATTCTGGGAAAATAAATAAAGATGTTCAATTCAACCCATTACCCGGCTGTCAGCAAGATGACAAAAACCTAACACACCGTTTACACGAGGCCGAATCAGCTGTTTTGGCGCACGAGGTTTTTTTCAGCAGCGCATGCTTTTCTATCTGCACGTTCACACGATCCCGCAGACGTATCGTGTGAACGTGCAGATAGAAAAGCATGCGCTGCTGAAAAAACCTCGTGCGCCAAATCAGCTGATTCGGCCTCGTGTGAACGGGGTGTAACCTGACCAGACCTAAAATAATTTACCCTAGTCTTTTAGCAGTGAAGTTAACACGTTGAACACGATGGAACACCAGTCCTTCGTCCAATCCTGATACACTAGAGAGTTTGAGCCAGCCAACGTTAACGAAACGATAACGAGAAACAGCATTGGCGGGCCGAAATGTCAAGGACTACCCTATGCGAAGCATGGCATTCAAATGACATTCCGGGCTTCCCACGTTGTTTCTCGTTAAAGTATATCGCTATCGTTTCGTTAACGTTGGATGGCTCAAACTCTCTATTAGTTCCTCATGCTGAACAAGTAATTAAGGGACTCGTATATGTGCCCCTCACTCTATCATCGTCTTCACTGTTCTGCTCATCCACGCTCAACACATGCCTTCGTAGCACAGGGTTGGAGAAAGTCTGACCCCACCAAATTCCATCGTTTCAATGTCAATTAAGTTTAAATGACATACCTTTGAGTTCAGAGGTTAATGGTTTTGTTTACAAGGTTACAAAGTATTAACATGGGATAGAATGTTGATCAATTAATTAATTCCCAATTATTGTTAGTAAATAAATAACATACGTATGTTAGTCTCAACAATGCATGTAACAAGGTCAAATGCCACATAATTGACAAGAGGTCACATATCTGTATTTTCGCGATCATATCGCACTTTCCAGAACTTAGAAGACGTGTATTTTGTCTTATCTCTTCCAATAAAATTCCCAAAATTGATCTTCCTCTTCCTTTCCACAGTAGTCCACACTTTTTTAAATAAAGGTCATGGGATTTCAATATCAAACACTATTATATGTAAAGAACAGCTAGAACATTCACGACCCTCCTGATGCCAATGGTCGGAAAACTTCAAAGCATGACCTTAATCTACAAAAACAGCAAACGACCTCAATCCGCGTTGCTATGTGCCGCTTTGAAGTCATGGGCCCTACAGAAGTCTGGCATTAATTAAGTTAATTTTGTATCTGTAATAACCCTTTGAGAACCGCACTCACTAGGCGGCATATATTGTAGTGCAGGCCCTGTCGACATTAAAAATATCTGGTATCCCTCTGGGGACACATTTCTACCCTCTCCTCTATTGATCTCTCATAAGTTTATTAGAATGGCTTAACAACCCCCTCTTGAGTACATCTTTTCTGAATGGCCCCTTAGCCATGTGCGATACATAAAGGAAACAAACATCACATCAAGGTGTGACAAAGTCAGAACTGTATGAGGAACCGCCTTACCTCCTTGATCATGTAATGTGGTTATCTTATCTGGCAATCTAAACCCTGAAGCTAGGGAACTTAAGTCACCCTTATAAATAAACCTCCCTTACCACAGGATGAGACGGTAGTTGCCATTTGTGAAATCTATCACAAACACCATCACGCTGCTTGTTCGTTCTGCTGTTGGAGGATATTGTGGAAACCGTTCTTCCCGCCATAGTGAGCATAATTTTCATTTCTCTATTATTGGTATAAAGTGGTCCTTGCACATATTCATGCCAAAACACAAACTTGCATTCGATTCTAGTGTCATGGATAACGAACCTGACCTGACCGTCATCACCCCAGCAGAGGCGACCGTGCTCATCCAGGTTGATCACATATTACCAACATCAGCTCAAAGTCCGCCACCATTACCACCGGACTCATCAACGCATTTACTCTCCGAGGCCCTAACCGTAGTCGAAGACTGTAATAAAGCCTGCATCTCGGCGAACAGTCTGCATCAGCGCTGCACAGAGACACCAGCAGCCATGGGCCCCAAGCTAAACAACACAAGGTTACTTGAAGATGTCAATGGAGCGGAAACAGATTCTCTATATTTTAGTAGGATCGCTCAATACGAGTCGGAAATGCGGCGTCTGGCTGATACGAAATATGAAATCGCAGAAGAAAACCTCCAAGAAATCCTACAAGAGTTCCGGCTGTTGGAACAACGTTTTGATCTCCTTGCAGCTCTGTGTCGTCAGCGGTACCAGTCATTGGAGACCATGTCACCGGTAGTCAAAACATCAGCAGTCTTGCCCGATTTTCCCGAAGCCATAACAACGTTCGAGAGTCCGCCTTGTCCTAGACTTAATGAACTGCATGAGAAGGATATAGTTCCGGCCAGATCGGGCGTCTCCTCCAGTGGAATTTCGCTGGGGCCCTTGGCATTATTGCCTGGTAAACCGGCAGTGAACTCACCACGACCACACGCCACTAAAAATCTAAAGGTGATTCTGGAGAGGCTGCGCATAAACCAACAACATTTGCCACCTGTCTTAAAAAGTTCCTCTTCGGATGGGGCCTCAATCCAGCAAGGCAAGAAACATGCAAATTCAACGACCAAAGAAACCAAGAAACGACCGTTGAGCCAAACCGAACTGATCTCCGAAGTGCAACCTCAACAACCTAAAAAGAAAAGATTGGCAGAGAAAGACCATCACTCTTCATCAGCGATGCTGGCTCTACATGTCAAACCGGAGCCGGCGGACGATTCCGGATCTCTTCAACCCTCAACCAGCGTCGCAGCCCGAACTCTGTCAGCAAAGACCGTACCGCAAGCAGCTTCTGGAGCAAAGACCATACCGCAGGCAACTTCTGGGGCAAAGACCGTACCGCAGGCAACTTCTGGGGCAAAGACCGTACCGCAGGCAACTTCTGGGGCAAAGACCGTACCGCAGGCAGCTTCTGGAGCAAAGACCGTACCGCAGGCAACTTCTGGGGCAAAAACCGTACCGCAGGCAGCTTCTGGAGCAAAGACCGTACCGCAGGCAGCTTCTGGAGCAAAGACCGTACCGCAGGCAGCTTCTGGAGCAAAGACCATACTGCAAGCAGATTCTGGAGCAAAGTCACCGACCAAGGGGACAGTTAAGCTGGTACAGAAGAAGACTTTTTCTGTACACAGCGACCGTACTGAACGACCGTTTGTCATAAAACAATATTTTATGCGCCCCAGCAAACGGGTCACGAACGATCTGCAGGAGCTGAACCAGTACTGGGAGAAGTACCAACGTCTAGCAGCAAAAGTTCCCAAGGACAGCTACGTCCACCCGCATCCCAAGGACCGAGATTATGTGGCGTGGCGTCAACTGACCAAGTTCCCCAGACCAGGAAAGGGTCTCGAATGTTGTTACTGGTGCGTCGTAAGGTCAAAACGCTTCGACTACTGTTTTCACTGGCATGGCGCCTACCCGATCCCAATAACACGAAGAATATCGACCGTACATAAGAAGACACCGTCCTGTAAAATCGACGGCACTACCATTGACGTCATGGCAGTGATGATAAAGCGTATAGTACATGGAACTGCAGCAGACCGAGAGTAGGATAATTGAATTTTAATATATATTGTGATTTTTATTCTGGCATATTCTTCTTCTCATTGATGCATTTATTTTTTAATATCGCGTTCACATAAACTACTTCTGGTGCTGGCTTCTTCTATAAAAGGAGAAACCAAAACCTCTTTTAGGCAGTCTATACCTGACATTCGTGCATCCCCAGTTGTTCCTTCTTTAAAATAAATATATTGTTGAAATTGTACCAATTTTATCTGTTCATTTTATTATAGTTAGCTACATTGGCTATGTCTAGCCAACTACTTTTTACATAGAACTAGGAAGACCTGTTAGGAAACGAGTCTACTGAGCAAATGCCAGCAGCAGTGGCAGCTCGCGTATAGGCACTGTGGAACTGCAGCACCCTCCATTTCCACTTCATATTAACGATAAAATTTAATATAATGAGTTCTTTTTTCTTCATTTCTTTAAACTTGTACTATATATAACTAGTAGCCACCCCCCACTGGAGGAACCCCAGTTAATTCAAAAATCTTTGTATGGAACTGTGCACTTGACAGTTCCAACGGCGTGGAATTTGACTGTTGTGCGCATGCGCACATAGGAAGCTGAACGCGAGGGAGAGAGAGCACTGTCGCTCCCGCAGTGCCGACCGTTTGACTGTTGTGCACATAGCAGCGGTTCTAGGGCGTCTTCGACTAGGCTTTCTTCGAATAGTGCAATCTTCGAACATAGTATCCCAGAATGCATAGCGGCACCTAGGGAAAGCGCTCATGAACGTTT
>JAUJYV010001315.1:0-18997 GCA_033995625.1 Ophyiulus pilosus
AACGGCACTCATGACGTTCATTTAGTTCATTGGGTAGAACTAAACCTTCCCGCCGTTAACGTTAAGGTTAACGTTAAGGCGTTGGCTGGCTCAAACTCTCTAGTATACAAACGTGAAAACGTTAACTGGTGTTCACCTGAATTATTAGGAAACCAATGAGCCCATTGTCAGTCACTAAGCCACTCCCATTTGTGCTAAAGCCACTCCCATCCTCATTGGTTAAAGCCCTCCCCTTGCAGATAAACCCCGCAACCCCCTACAGAGGTCAAGAGTGACGTCAGACGGGAAAGGGTAATATTTGGTGGTGTTCTTACGTCCGGAGCGCCCTCTGCCTGCAGCCTCTTGAGCAGCTCGTCGTCCTGCGGCTCGGCGGGTGTGGCGTCCTCTTCGGAAGGCTCCTCCTCGATGCTGCTCGACCTGAGGGAGTTGACGGAGCTCATCCGCCGGAACCACACCGTCTCCGTGACCTTTACCCCCGTCTCCTTCCGACGCTGGCACACCGAACTCATGCCGCAGTCCATGTCGCTGCTGCCCCCGGCGATCGTCATGACGCGCTCCTCCTCCGCCGCCGCCGCCTCCACCTCGAACGCGGGCGAGGTCAAAGGTCGGGCTACAGGTCACCGTCTGGCCTTGCTAATGACGGCAGTGTCCCATCTACGGGGGGGGGGCTACAGATCACGATGTAGCGCTACCTGCCTCTCACCACATCACTCTCACGTTGCTCTCGTTGATGCTAGAGAACAATAGCGTCCGCTACGAAGCAGTGTCCCATCTACGCGGGTCAAAGGTCGAGGGGGTCACGAGGTCACAGATCACGCTGTATCACTACTACCTGACTGTCATCGCCTTCATTGTCAACTTACAGCAAGGATGATGACGATGATGATGAGTGCCAAGAATCCGCTACTGCTACACAGTCATCCACGAGGTAAAGGGTCACGGGTCATACGTGACTACTCGGCCACTTTAGTTGATATCCACCGTTTCTCGTGCTACATAAACGGCGTTACGGCGACACGCAGTATTATGCAGCAGCTACTCGCCACTGATCGCCGATGCTCCTGCAATCACGTCGAGAGGTCGAAGGTCACGGGTTGTGGGTGGAAGCTCCTCGGTACATAGTCCCCCAGCCATTGCGGATGAACTGGAATGGCGGATGGCTGTTGCTGCCTGCGTCGTTTCTCGCCGAAGACACGACAACAAAACGAGATTCATCCACGATGCGATCCAACAGAGAGACCAACGCCAAAAACGACGGAAAAATAAAATCCACAAACTCCGGAAGCGTCGGAGGGGGCGCTCGAGTCGGCGGATATATATATCGATACTTCAACGCCAAGATCGATCAAACGTCTATAGGAAGGGTTCAGAAAATGGTTCTAGCCTCTCTATAGCGTTTCGTTTCCTTATTCGACAGGGGAAATCCCTCATTAAGCCAGCAGTCGACTGTTAGTCAATTAGTATACCTATTTCTGCATTACATTTAGAGAAAATTCAGTCATTTTTAAAGTTGTTATTGAATTAGAGAGCTGATTGAACATAGAGAGCTGCATCTGGGTGATGCCGTCTCTCGACGTTTCCCCTCCCCAAAAAACTATCGCGGCACACTAATGTGCCGCTCGAAAAAAGCAAAGATCGCGTATGTTGTGTTAGAGCGCGATGAGTTTCCGAACAGGCGTGGTGGCGCTCGTTTTTTGGAGGCATCTGCGATGGTTAACTCGTCGCTTTCGCCCGATGGGAGGCTCCGAAGACGAAGGGCGCTGATGGACGAAGGAACGATGGCCGACGAAGCCACATTCAGACAGCTTCCAGCGTCCGCGCAAAAACAACACTCGCGCTCAAATATGGCGCACGAATAACACCGATCGGAAAAAAACAAAACCTTCCCTTTCAAATACACTAGCAAACGGAAAATATGGCGCTTGTTCGCATAAAAGGAGCTCAAACGTGCATCTGCCAGAAAACAACTAACTGCAATTTTACATACGTAGAACATCGCGTTCCACGTTAACGTATAGAACACGAGCACGCGCCCCTGTTCCATGGCACGTGCTGCACCCGTCCTAACCACGTATAATACGAAGATGAGAAAAAAAAAACCAATTCCTAACCACGTAATAGCTATAGGAACGGAACTACATATAGGTAGAATTAGAAAGAACATGAGCACGCGCCACCGTTCTATACAGAAGCTATAAAGAATTAGGCCGTGTTTCTCTAGTTAGGACATATACGCACCTATCCTAACCACACAAAACTGGTGTAATCTCATCACGGTGATATAAAGTGGACAATTTCCATTCGTTTATGAAAATCGAGCGATATGTAACGGGGGATGTACATATCGGAATATTCCATATTATAATAGAGAGAAACTCCTATAACGTGTACATATAGGAACCGCCGCAACGTGCGAGAACATGGCGAAAACCCGCAAAACGAGATAGTTCGCCTGCCGCATTTCAACTCGTACTATTTACGAACCTTATTCCGTCATTTCTCATTCGTTATGCTTGACTTTTCAAAGTAAAAACATCGAAAAAACGGCGCAACGAAAATTCGAGGCGGCCATCTTGCGTTCGAAAATTAAATGGAACGCGGCGTTCGATTTATTTTAAGAACGCCAGATTTCCATCATACGTTGTGCCGTTTTAATACGTTTTTAGGTATCATTTTGGTTTAAAAAATGTTAAAAACGGGCCTGAAATGGTGTAATAATTTGTTAAACTTCCTTAGGAAGGCTTGGGAAGTGCTTGAGCACGCGCCTCTTCATTATTCCATCGCTTTAGGAATGGAGTCGTCGGTTAGGCCTAGCGTTCGTTTTTCTCTATCGCTAAGAATGAAGTCTAAAAATACGCCTCGGAAAATAAGCGTCGAATCGACGGATTGGCGAATGCTCGCTCGACTATCGCCCAGGAAACAAAAACTTCCCACTTGAAATTCAATTCGGATGAGCCGCTCTGCCTGGGCAACCCACGGGCCCATTGCACGCCACGCAACGCTCTTAACCTGACCGGATGCGAGTTACGACACATCGCACGCTGGATTGGTTTCAGAGGAATTAGGCGCTCGAAAAGGACGTACAGGGTGATTAGAGAGCGTCACTCAACACATTCCACCGCAATGGGAACGATTACTAGCCAAAACACCCTGGATATCACGTATAGAAATGACGCTGGCCACGCTCTTGACCTGACCTGTGAGGGGGTCCAATCCAAAAGGACGTAGAGGGGGATTCAAAAAACGCTACTGAATACTTAACATAACACCGCGACACTATATATCGAAGAAAAAATTCAATCTTTACGACACACCCTGTATGAACCCTACAGGGTGTCCTCGAATAAACCCCTAATATACGATAAAGCCACCCTGTATAAAGCTTTACCCGCGTACAGGATGCACGAGAAGTTTTAAAGCACTACGATTTACGCTGCTGTATTTAAACGTTAATACTTAAAAGACTTTTCGGACACCCTGTTCGTACATTTAGGGTGTCCGATAAGTTTAAACTCAACGGGGATGTACCTCGTAAATTAAGCAAAAGTTTAAACTGTAAGCATTGGACCGGTAACGCTGGTTCGCGACTTTTCGGACACCTGTGGGACCTTTCCGCAGCATGCAACAAGAACACGTTTAAAATCTTAGTAAAAGAGCACTTTAGTCTTACCTGCGGCTGCTTCAGTAGGGACTCCAGGTCCTCCCCGTCCCCATCCAGGACCTCGCACAGGTTCCAAGCATCGTCGCTGACACTAGGTCCTCCGAGGAAGGAGGGCACCGAGACCGCAGCTCCGAGGGCCAGTGGCGGCGGCGAACCGCAACACTCTCCCTCGCCGGCCGCGAGAGGGATGTTGGCGCTGATCTTGCGGCGGTGGAAGTTGGCGTTGGAGGTGTTGTCCATGAGGGCCGTCGTCGCCCTCAGAGCGTCTTCGTCCAAGGACCGCGAGCTCTGGTGGCGATGTCCTTCCCCGGTCGCGGCCGCAACCGCATCCGCCTTCTTGTCCGCAAAGTCCGCGCCGACGGCAGGGTTGAAGTCATTGAGGAAGCTGAGCTGCTCTTCGGCGATGATGAGCTTCTGCAGCTGTTTCTCACCCGACTTGCGCATCTCCTCCTCCAGCATTTCTCCGTAAGGACCCCTCAGCCGCTTCTTGGAGTAGCGGCGCTGCTGCAACGGGCTCTTGGAGTCCTCGGCCGCGGAGATGGCGTCGGCGCTCGACGCGGCAGTGGCTTCGGGAGCCACGGCGGAGGACCGCTTGGAAGCCGGAAGCTGCGGCTCGCTCTTGGCGCCTCCCATCAGTTCCGGCAGCTCCAGCATCAGGAGGCCTCCGTCGTTCTTGTCGCCGCTGGGATCGCTGTAGTGCTTCTTCTTGGGCGGCTTGCTGGTGGCGCCGGCTACGGCGGCGTCTAGGGCCTCCAGCACATCGCCGTACGTGGCGCCGTAGCCCGCCTCGCTGGGACTGAGGTGGCTGTCTGCCAGCGACAGCTCGCTGGGGAACAGGGTCCTAGGCTGGGCCGCGGCGGCGGCGGCCCCAACTCCGGACGCCGTGGCGAGGGACCGCATCCCGTTGCTGTCCACCGACGTGTACTCCATGCCCTCCCCGACAGATCCTCGCCTCTGCGGCGGATACGTCAGGGACCTCCCGTTGCCGGACTTTGCCGGCGGAGACACCGCTTCGGCGCCGCCGTTCTTTCGCCGCTTCCGCCGGTCCAGACTGCCGAAGGCGAAGGAGGGCGGCGGAGGCACGGCCGCCGCCAAGGTCCTGTGCAAAGGGCCGGGAGTTGCCGGCGCCGATAGCGAAGAAGTCAAAGCGCGGTACGTGTGGACGTAATCCGGCGTGGTTGCCGAATCGTCCGCCAGACCCTCGTCCGACACCGGGTCAAGATCCTCGGTGGTTCTTCTGGACGCGGCGCCGCCGCTCCGCCGAGGAAGCGTGGCATAACCACCCACGCCGCGGAAGTCGAAGAGCGGCGGCGGTTGGGGCTGCGGCGTCGTGGCTCTGGCGTTCAGCGGCACGGCGGAAGGTGACAGCACGTGCCACCACGCTGGATGCGGGCTCGGCGGCGGCGGTTGCGCGGCCGCCGCCGCCACGTCGTCGTCGTCGTCGTCCAGTCCGTCCACCTGCGGCACGGAAGCGCTGCGGTACACCGGGTAGCGTCGCCGCGGAAGACTCCTGAATTGGTAGGCGTTTGCGGAAGGGGTCGAACACTCGAAAGGCACTGCGGCGTCGGACGAGAAGCTGCGGGGCGAAAGCGCCGCCGCGGCCGCTGCGGTTCGGTGGTAACCGTGCGCGGCCTCTTGCCTGGCTTTGCCGATGGCCGGCTTGAGCTTTTCGGTGAGTTCGCGGAGCTCCCGCAGCTTGTCTTCGTGGGATTTTGCGGACGCTGGGAGCGGCGACCGCGGCGCCGAGTGCGTTGCGGTTGCGGTTGGGGCTGCGGTTGCTCCTCCCCTCCTGAACTTGGAGAAGTCCAGCTCTCCGAGGATGGTCTCGATGCTGCTGTCCAGGTCTGCCTTCTCGCCGTCCGACACGGCGCCCGAGTCGTAGCGGTGCGGGTCGGAGGTCACCTGCAAAATGGAGGAGGGATCAGTTAGGGCAATGGGCACCTGGGTCGTCAGCCTAGGTCACTTACCTTTCTGAGCGTGGGCCGGAAGTAGGTCGTTGGCAGCTGTGGTTTGGCCCTAACGTGGACCTTGGCCGCGGGGGGCGAGGCCCCCTGGCGGTTCGCGACCCGCGTGGCGGCGAAGGGGTTGACGAGCAGGGGTTTGTGGGGGTCGTCCGGGGCCGAGGTCAAAGGGCACGGCCTCCGTTCCATCCCTGCGACATCGTCGTCCTCCGAAGCCTCAGCAGCAGCGCCACCGCCGCCGCCGCGGAGGAGGAGGAGGCGGAGCTGCGTCGCCGCAGGAGTCAAACGGCAAGTCCCCAATTCACTCCTCCTCTGCCTCTCCTCCTCTCTTCCTTTCCCTGTTCCTTCTCCGCCCAAACAGTTGGCGAGGATAGCGCCGTAATCCTCTTCTCCTCCTCTTCCTTTTCCTCCACCACCGAAAGAGTTGGCGAGAGTATTGTTATCCTCTCTTCCTCCGAACGCGTTCACGAGATTAGGCCTTTTATCCTCCGGTCCTCGTCTTCCTCGACTATTGTAATCCTCTCTTCCTCCTTTTCCTCCGAAAGCGTTTACAAAATTGGCACTGTAATCCTCTAGTCCTCCTCTTCCTGTTATTCCTCCTCTACCTAGAGTATTGTAATCCTCTTTTCCTCTTCCTCCGAACGCGTTCACAACACGATTATTTTTATCCTCTCCGCCGTTTCGCCACGAGGAAACTCCTGCCAACTTTTCGCAGTCACCATCTTCCTCGCGCACTTTTGTTATCCTTTTTTCGCCGTATCCTCCTCTTCCTTTTCCTTCTCCTCCTTCTCTTCCTCTCCCGTTTTCTCCTCCTCCACCGAACGATTTCACACGATGATTATTTTTATCACCATTTTCGCGCACTTTCGTTATCCTTTTATCATCACCTCCTCCTCCTTCTCTTTCTCCTCCTCTTCCTCCTGGTCTAACCTCCTCCTCCTCCTCTTCCTCGTCTTCCAAACCACACCTCTCGAACTCCTCCTTGATCCTCTGGACACTGGTCAGCAGTTCGGCAATCTGCGACGTCTCGTCTCTTCCTCCATCCCTGCCGTAATAATGCTCCCCGTTGAAGTTCTTCCTCGCCCTCCTCCCGCTCTCCTCCTCCTCCTCTTCCTCTTTTTGTTGCCTATTTTCCCTCCTGCAGCCGCTGTTTCTTCTTCTTCCGACGCCGGCCTGCCTCTGTTCCTCCTCCTCCTCCACCTCCTCCTCCGCAGTCCTCCGGACGTTCCCTCGCTGCCGCATCCACTTTTCGGGAGCAGGGGAAGAAGGGATTCTATATTTAGATCCCTGAAATCCTGGCTCCTCTCCCGAAAGATCCCTCCTCCTCCTCCCTCCCGATTTAGCATCGCCGTCGTCGTCGGCCCGGAGAGAAACGATCTTCCCCTCGGCGGCCGAGGGGAGGCGCTGCTGCTGCTCCTCTTCCTCTCCTTTGGAAGGCGTCGGTGGGACGGTGGCGCCCTCCTCGTTCATCTTCCTCCTGTTCCTCCTCCTGCTGCTGCTCCAGGTGCCGCCGGCGTCGTCTTCGCACATTTCGGACAGTCCGGAGTCGAGGGAGTTTGACTTCCTGTGCCTCGTCAGCAGCGGCGCCCCCTGCACGGGCCGGGCGGCGATCTCGTTGAACTGGCGCACCAGCTCCAGAGTGTTCTTGGGAGGGATGAGTTCGGCGACGGCGTCCGGATGCGCTGCTGGTTCCTCTTCCTCCCACGACACTCCGACGGGATGTTCGGCAACTCTGGTAGAAGGGTGTTGAGGGTGATCGGCAACTCTTGGAGGAGTAACACGATCGGCAACTCTCGCGGAAGGATGAGGAACATGATCGACAACTCCTGAAGGAGGATGTTGAAGATGATCAGCAACTCTTGGAGAAATAGCGTGATCGGCAACTCTGGCAGAAGAATGTTGCGGGTGATCGGCAACTCTTGCAGGAGCAACATGATCGGCAACTCTGGAAGGAGGATGTTGAAGATGATCGGCAACTCTTGCAGGAGTAACATGATCGGCAACTTTGGAAGGAGGATCAACAACTCTGGTAGAAGGGTGTTGAGGGTGATCGGCAACTCTGGAAGGAGGATGTTGAAGATGATCAGCATCTCTGGCAGAAGAAGGATTTTGATCGGCAACTTTGGCAGAAGGATGAGGAACACGATCGGCAACTCTGGACGATGGAGTTTGAAGTTGGTCAGCAACTCCCGAAGAAGGATGTTGCGGATGAGGGGAAGGAAGATCCGTAACTCCATCAGCACTTTCCCGACGAGCTTCTCCGGGAACTTTGTCGGGACCGGATGTCGGGGATCCACGAGGCGGAGAAGGCGAAGGGACGCGATCCTTAACTTCAGGAGGAGGCAAGGGCTCGAGGACTCCTCCGCCGGGAACAGGTCCCGCAACTCCCGAAGGAGTTCCAGCAACATCGCCGGATGCCTTGGCAACTCCGGAGGAAGGGCCTTCCTCTCCGGGACTCGCCACGCAGTTGGGAACCGCAGCATCCGCGGCCACGACCTTTTTCTTCTTCTTTACCTTCTTGGGCTCTTTCGGCTTCTTGTCCGCTTCCTCCTCTGGGACCTTTTCTTCTTCCTTCTGGGGCCGGACCGCGGCGACGGCGAGGTCCGGCTTGCGATCATCCTGCCCGTTGGAGTGCCCGTTCTTCTTGGGTCCTCCGCCGTTGTTGCTTTTTCCCGGCTGAGGGTCGGGGGTCACGCTCTGCTTGGCCTCGAAGGCCCTTGCCCTATCCCGGACGTTGACCCTCGGGGATTTCAGGTAGCGTTCGGTCATCCCCGGCAGGCCCTTAGCGGACGAGCGACGAGCCCGCTGATCCTGTTCCCGGAAGTGACGTTTTAGGGATCATCCGGGATGAAGGCTCACCGATTAAGGATTTTGTAGGCAAACTAAAAAAAAAACGAACCAAAAATAGGGATGAGTTTGGAACGGAGGAAACGAGGAAAGGGCAGGGACGGGGAAAGGGGCCTTTAAGACCGCGATAAGGATCTATTAAGGGGAAGGAGGGGAAAAGGCACGGGGGGCAGGGAAAGGACTAATAGGAGGGAATCTGGAGCAGAATACGGAGAAGGTAAACGAGGAGAACGAGGAAAACGGACAGGGAAGGATCCCTGAGGATCCAATTAAGAGTCTGGAGCAGAAGGGGGTGAGGAAGGGAAGGGGTGAGGAGTGGGGACAGGGAAAAGAACAAGGAAGAATAGGGATGAGGATGAGGGACAGGGAAAGGATAAATAATAACCAAGATGAATCAGAATGAGGAAGAAAAGGAGGAGGAAAACAGACAGGGAAGGATCCCTGAGGATCTAATTAAGAGTCTGGAGCAGAAGGGGGTGATGAGTGGGGACAGGGAAAAGATCAAGGAAGAATAGGGATGAGGATGAGGGACAAGGAAAGGATAATAAGGTAATAAGGTGATCAATAATAACCAAGAAGAATCAGAATGAGGAAGAAAAGGAGGAGGAGGAAAATACAAAAGAAGGGACAGGGACAGGAAAACACATCTTAGCGAGAGTAGGGATGAGGAGAAGGGACAGGGAAATAGAGGGAAAGGGATGACGAGTGGGGACAGGGAAAAGACCAAGAAAGAATAGGGATGAGGATGAGGAACAGGGAAAGAATCAATAATAACCAAGATGAATCAGAATGAGGAAGAAAAGGAGGAGGAGGAGGAAAATACAAAACAAGCAGGGACAAGGGAAATAGAGGGAAAGGGACGATAACGAGGAGCAGGTTCCCTGGTTTTAAAGCAGGGACGAGTCTAGCTTAGGTCCTGATCAGAATAAGGAGGAGGTAAGGGCACGAAGGAAGCAGGGAAAGGCTAATAAGGCACAGGTGCGAAAGAAGCAGGGCCCGAGCCCATGCGCGCGACTGGGGCCGAGTAGGAGCGAAAGGGAATGAGGGCAAACTGGATTTCGGCGACGGAATTTAGGACTCGAGTCGCTACAAAAATCCCGATTTGGCTGAATTCCAAACCAACGGAAAAACAAAAACTAAATCAAATTACTTCGGCTTTTTTTTTTCATCCCTCAGACGAAAGAAAAAAAAACGAAAAACGAGGAAAAAAAACAAAACATCGACGAAAAGAAACGGAACAAAAGCCACGAAATCAAAAGGGAGTAGCACTTATGGGACACCCCGCAATAATACACCCCGCGCAAAAGTCACCCAAAAGTCATCATAAGGGACGCTTACGCGATAGGGGCAGATTACATCGCGTGCCCTTGAGCGCGAAGGGGGAGAGAGACCAACTACTACTCACCGGGGCACGAGGGGCACGATGTGGGTCACGGGGCATCCAGGGTCAAAGGTCACGTTCCGCCTTAAAGGGCGAGGGACGGAGAGTGCGTGGCGGGGCCGTTCATCCGCCACTAGGGTCAAAGGTCACGATACACCTTAGAGGAGGGAGGGGCAGGGTCAAAGGGCACGCGTAATAACGACGCGAGTTGAGGCTCTTTTACGACGCCCGGGGCAACTGGGGCCACGAGACTTAGGGCATCGTAGCGTTCGTAGGGCTCGAGGGTCAACGGTCGGAGAACATTCGAAATGGTCCTAGGAGGGGTGTTACGTAATCAAGGACCCCCCCGAGTCACTTTTACGACGGTCGAGACTCCCTAACGACGCCCGAGGCATATGTAGGCCACGTTAACGTCGGTGCAAACGGAAGATGACCCGGAGGTCAAAGGTCGAATAAAAACATTAAGAAACAAAGTGCCCGATGGTCCTAAGGGGGTGTTACGTAATAAGGGGTCCCTCTTACGACGGTCGAGACACCCTAACGACGTCCGAGGCATCTGTAGGCCACGTTAACGTCGGTGACCCCCTCTCCCTCCCTCCCCCAATAACTAAGTGAGGATTTTTTAAAAGGGTCCCAAGAGCCTAAGGTCCATCTCGGGACGGGGTAAAGACCGTAAAGTGAGCCAGAGAAGACGGGAGACACGAAGGAGGCAAAAAGGACACAAAGTAGGTTTAAAAGTTTACTCACAACATGTTTGTGTTTGGACGTCCGTCGGCTGGCGTTTAGGCCTAAACCGAATGGGCTTCGATTAAGGCACTTATCACGAAGCGAGTATCCGAAACTGAGACGATAAAGTCGTAACACGAATCGGAGTCGACGCAACGCACGAACAACAACAAACTACAAACGACGAGAAGACGGAGGGCAAAAAAAGCAGCGAAATTGTTGTTGGCAATTGTGTTGTTCGGGGGCGGAGGAGGTAACGTCTTCGTCTTCGTCTTCTGCCGCTGCTCTCGCTTCTTAAGCCTCTTCTTCTTTTGCCTTCGTCTTAAGTCGGCGCCTTCGCTTTCAAACTCCACGACTTTTGCAAAAATAAACTATCTTCGAAACGGCAAAAAAAACGACGAGAAAAAAGCAAAAAGATGAAGCTTTTTACGCAAATTTCGACGTTTCCATAGCGTGAAAATAAGAACGCCGCGCTCCGACAAAAGGACGTCCGCACTTCGAAGTGCTCATGCCGCGAACCCACACTGATGCTGCATCGAGCATGGGAGCCGCCATCTTGGGAATCTAGGATGGGTCGGTGGATCCGATGTCGATCGTTAAGACGCAATTTAGGATGCTTTTTGTAGTTAATTTAGAGGAAATTGTAGTTTAGTTGAGTTCGGTGAAGGTTTCGACGCGTGAAAGTGGTAAAATTGCCGCTTTTAAAAAGATGGGGAACGATGACACCGACGCCATGTTGGGAGACCACGAACTTCGTAAGCGCTTATACCGGCAACCGCGAGTGATGCTGATTCGAAGGTGGTGGACGCCATCTTGGGAATCTCGGAGGGGTCGGTGTCACTGGAACGCGCTGAGATTTAATGCGGTTTTGGATAAATATTTCTGAATTTGGTCATCGAAAAAGCGTTATATGACGTCGCTATCTTGAATTGGGACGTCCTATTTGACCATGCTTCCCGCTGACTGATTGATTAGAAGGGGTTTAAAGTTTCTGAAATTATACCATTTATTGTGACAAAATATTATGAAATAATAGGATAAAAAATGAAAAAAATATTACAATTTCATTATCCGAGTCCGCAGACGTCCGACATTATCCAAAATTATCTGAAAATTCATAAGAAATCATCCTTTGGAAGTTTTTGTCTTTTGAACAGCAGGTTTTTGGTTTGTTGACGCATCTGAACCGCATTATCATTTCTAGAAAAAGACACACAGAAAAGAGGTTGAAACTCCTGTCGTTGTGTGGGGTGAAAAAAAGGGTGAGGACAGAAATAGACGCAATCCGCGAATAACTCGTACTCACTTCTACGGTTTCAGTTTCAGTTCCGTCTCCTTGGGTTCACGACAAATGCGCACAAAAAAAAAGCAAAAAAAAAAGTGGAAAAACATAGTATAAATGGCGACGTTTTCTTTCGTCATCCTTGCAAACCGACGTCTCGATGACGTCTGTTCAAAACAACGCCAGTCGGATGAACTCAAAAAGAATGTGTAACTCATCCGCAGCAGCTCTCTAATTTATTAGGGGATTTTTGTGGCTTCAACAATGGGAAAATATTTAAAAAAACTGAATTTCGACATCAGATTTAGGAATTTATTTTTTGAAATGATAGAATTCTGGTGTAGCATTTTTTTGAAGACCACGTTCTGCCACTCACTACATTATTCACAATGAATCAATGACACTCAATATTGTGGTGTACTAAAGTCGTGCCAAAGGTTAGGCCTTCTGAAAATGTGTTAACCCTACTTTACATACTACCTTTGGCAATACATGTCAATATTAGTTCATCCGTACTTGCTTTTCGTCTTTAGTATAAAATATAGCGAGGACCTAGAAAGCAGTAAGCACAAAAACGCAGCAAAGGGCTTATTATGGAACACAGCTGATCGCGAAGCTTCCGAACTTCAAAATGACCCTCTAAAGTTCCCGCTTTAACGTCCCAGCGCCACCTACATTAGAAGCGGTGGAGAGTAAGCCAACAGCCGACAGAACGTAAGCTGAAATTTGGTTTAAATTTAACGTAATTATTAATTTTTATGATAAAAGTGATCGTAGTTTAATCAAATGCGTACAGAAAATTTAATTTGATGCATAATTCCAAACAGAAGTAAAGTTACTTCACGTCGGCTGTTGGCTTACCATGTATCGATATGCGGCTTACATCCTTTTACCGCGAATTGCCCATGATGCATCATTTTCGGATGACGTCAGCGGGGATAAACAACATCATTCGGCTTACGTCCACTGGCATCACGTTTTGTAAGATGACCGCCTTCTATGATATTAGCGAAAAGCAATACCACTCGACTTACGTTGTGCCGGTTCTCAGCGTGAGCCGATATTATTACGCTTCATTTTATAACTTCCATCGGCTGCTGGCTTACGTCCTCCCGCTTCGCGTTTCCCATAATGCATCGGTTTTAAACAAGTGCTCCTATAGCGTTAAGTTGAAGCGGTCTGCTCGTGGGTGTCCTTTTCATTATTGTTGTTGTTGTTGTTTTTTCTTAAAAATCATATAAAAATGAGTGATTTCCTGTGGAGTTTGAAGAACGGTGACCTGGAGCAAGTCAAGGAACACATAGAAAACAAAGTAAGTCCAATCATTTCCCTTAATTCACGCCATTTTAGGGCGAGAACCCGAGTCGAGCCCAAAGCTCGTGAAAACGTTTACAAATCACTCGTTTTTCGACTCAATTTCGGTTAAAAGCCTCCACTTTCTCCTCCCTTTAAGTTAGTTCGACCCTCCGTAATCGTCCCGTCAATTTTCGTTAAGTTCCGGACACGTCAAAGCCTCCAAAATGGGTGTAAACTAGGAGAAAAAAAAATTGGGAGTACAGGGGTGTCACAAAAGTCATTACGTGTGTTTTTTTTAAAAAAAGACATAGAAATAACACGAACACGTAAATACGTACGTGGATGTAGAAGACAGTGTCTCGGAGCTCCGAATCGCTGTCATCACCCGCGGAAGTTCTTAATGAAGTCAGGCCGCGTCAAAGCTTCCAAAATGGGCGGAAAGTATTGAAAAAAAAAGGAAGTACAGCGGTGCCACGAAAGTACGCGGACAAAAAAAGTACTAAAAAAAAGGGGTGTCCCAAAAGCCTGTATACAAAAAAAAGTGCTAAACGTCGTACAGTAGTGACCCAAAAGTTCATGTACTGAAAATACAGCGGTGTAACAAAAATCTATTGGCATAAAAAGTACTAAAAATCAGCAGTACAGCGGTGCTCCAAAAGTTTAATGACATTAAATGTACAGCGGTGTCCCAGAAATGCCGAGTACAGCGGTGCCCCAAAAGGTGTTAACGCCCATGTTTGTGGTTTTCAGAAGGTGGACGTGAACAAGGTGATCGACGGCCGGCCTCCGATTCACCACGCGGCCGACTACGGCCAGAAAGAGGTCATCCAGTACTTGTGCGACAAAGGAGCCAACGTTAACGTACGTATCAACTAATCCACCGTTAAGCGACTTTAATCGCTCCTTTTTAACCCGCCTCTTTTGCGCAGTCCACGGACAAGTACGGCATCAGCGCCCTATTGGCAGCCATCTGGGAAGGGCACACCGAATGCGTCAGACTAATGATCGAAAAGGTAAGCCGCTCGAAAGGACCTTCGGGGCCCCGCGGTTGCGCCGCCGTCTTAATCGTTGTGATCTATCGTTAACAGGGTGCCTCCAAGCAAGGGTCCACTCCGGACGGTAAAAGTTATTTGGACGCGGCCGAAAAGGAAGAAATCAAGGCCCTTTTACAGTAAAGGGCCCTCGTCTCGCCCCGGATTAAGAAAAAGCTTAACGCCACATTAAGGAAGCGACGTCGGGGAGATAGACATATCAGCCGTTAGTCGCCGCATCTTCTCTCCTACGGATAATCGGCCGTTAGTTAACGCGCCGCTATTGCGATGTAAATAAAAAAAAAATGATCGAGAATCAAAAGTAACTAGTATCGAACGATAAGTTTAACGGGCGATTAGCGCCGCGCGCGTCGGGAGTTTAACGACGGATTAAATTACGTTTACGTAACGAGCCCATTGAAAATTGAAATCTTTATCCCGTAGGCTGAAGTCTAGGGTCTCTTAGCTACCGAGGGTCTATCAATCCTGGGGCCACCCGTGAAATGCCCTTAAGGCTAACAGGGACCAAAAGACTTATCGGCCCTTCTCGGCTTAATCCATCCCTGCCCCACAATTTAGGTTGGCAGGGACCCAAACACCAAAAACTCGAGAGCTTTTAGTTCTGGAGGGCCCCCTAACTTAAAGTCACGGACCGATTCTAAAATGCCCGTTAGGTTACCAGGGACCCAGCAAGGGCCCTTAGACTTTCAGCGGCGCTATCCTCTCGTTAAACTTAACGCAACTCGACCGCATTTTAGACGCAGGTTCAGTTATTTTGTAATACTTTTTTTCCGCTAATCGTAGTTTTTTGTCGTTAAGTCGAAGCGTCCGTTACGTTTAACGGCATCCTCCGCAACCCGACTAACGGACGTTTCGTCGCAGCCTTTCCTTAAAAATGCCTTATCGTAAAACCACAAAAACGCGGAATCTTAACGACGGCCCTTTCGTCTCGTATTTTCTTACATAAAAAAAACAACGGCGTGGCCGAGGGACCTTTAACGTTAAAGGACCGTTAACAGCGTTCTACGTCCAAATAAAGATTGCGGGCCCGAGTGCACTTTTGCGTTTGCCTCACTTATTTAAAAACCGCGCGGGATTCCGGGTTCCGAGACTCCCGCGGTAAGTTAACGAACGAAAGCCGCTAATCGGACGTTATTCTCGTCCTTCGAGGACTCAACCTAGGGCCCTACGAGACTCGAGCGAGACAAAACACGGTAAGAGAAGGATTAAACGAGTGTATTGAACGGAACGACGGAGCGACCGAAGGACCTTTTCTCCGGATCAGTCCGCTAGCAGAAGGTCCACCACAGCAGTCGCAAGAGCCCCAGGGCCATCGCCAACTGGCACAGCCGGTGCACCAGCCGCAACCTGAAAGGGCAAAGGGCTTTAAAGGCGAGGGGTCAAAGGCGCGATTAAGCGCATGCGGCCCCGCGCGACGGAGCCCTTACCTCCGGGCGTGTCTCAAGTCGTCGTCCATTCCGGCCGGATCCTCCTTGACCAGAAACCTCTTGATTCCTCCCGCCGTGTCCTCGTAGTAGGACCGCCAGTCGATGTCCCGCGTGTCGAAGTCAAAGTCCTAAGAAAGAGGAACAACGGGAAAGGGGTTATCTCTTCCGGAACGGAGCGGGCGACGCGTTCCGGCGGTCGGACTCACCCGCCTGCACCGGGCGGACATGGCCTCCCGCAGCTTGCCCGCGTTGCCCGTGCGGAAGCGCCACTCGCGGGTCAAGTAGAAGCTGATGGACGCGTTCATCTTCAGGATCTTCTTCTGCATCCTCACGAACCTAGAGAGCGAGTCGCGAGACTTGAGATTGCGCGCGAGAGAGGCTCGAGCGCGCGCTTTGACTTTGACCGCCCCACTCACCCGGGCTTCTTGCCGGTCAGCAGGGCGACGGCGTCCACCAGGCATCCCGGATACAGCATGCTCAGGTAGAAGTACGCGCGGAACAAGAACCTGCGGTTACATCCAGCAATTAATAATAAAAAATAATGCCCCGCGCGGTTTCACGAGAGGAAGAGTCTCTCACCAGCTTTGGAACCTGGTCATGGTCGGATACCAAAGGGCCTTTAGCGGGCGTCGCTCCTGGATTTCGCAGCTGTAGTCCATGTTCTGCTCCCACGTCAGCTTGTTCTCCGCTCCGGATGTGCAGTTGTACACCAGCGTTTCCTGGGGCCTGAAAACGGTTTAATTACAAAAGAGCCCTTCGCTAGCGGCTTTGGGTCTCGATAGCTATTGAACTTTTGAGGCCTTAACGTTCTTCGGAACTGGGGTCCAGCCAGTCTATCATCCTGTTTGTCACCCGAACTTAACCAGTTGGCCCTGTAAACTTCTTACAGGTCCAACTTGCAACCGGTTGGGCCCTTTTTAGCCTAAGTCGCCTTTGGGCCCTTAAACCTCAACCAACAACAACATTTTGAGGCCTTAAAGCCCCACCCAACATCCATTCTAGCCACTAGCGCATCCTCCCGCTAAACCCGCTACGGGTCCCAGCGCGGCGCCCTTCGCCAGCGGCTTGGGGTCTCGAGAGGCCTTAAAAGCCCTAGCCGCACTACGCGTATACCTGCGGGTGGCGGTGTACCACGCGGCCGCGATGGTGAGGTTGGTCGCCACGTCCACCGGCACGAAATCGGCCCTTTGGTCGGGACGAGACAGGAAGCATCTCTGGAGCCCTTTCGCGTACTGAAACAAAAAGAAAAAAAAGCGCCGCGCGCGAACCGTAAAGGACCGGAAGCTTAGGGCAGAAAAAAAACCTGTATGTACGTGCGAATCGCTTACGGCCACGAGGAGACCGTTGGGTCCGAAGTAACTTTCGGTCCAACCCTAGAACCAAAAAAGAGCGACGTATGAAAAATCCGGTTCCAAATTAGTGGCGGGAGATTTTGATGTCACGACGTCACGAACCGGAAACGGTTCCTTCCACGTGGACGAGACGATGGAGGGCCTGACCACGGCCACGGGCATGTCCGCCGCCTCCTCCACCAGCAACTGTTCCGCCATGGCTTTGGACAGACAGTACGTGCTGGGTCTGCCGGACAGCAGCAACGGCGTCATGGCGCGCACCAGCTCCTCGTCCATGGTCCTACGAGAAAGATGCGGGTTAGGGCTTTTCGGACCCGAAAAGGTCCTTCCGGGACTGCCAGTACTCACTCCAAGACGTCCATCAACTGGAGCGGATGTACGAAGGACGGGTAGAACTCTTCGCCGATGTCCTCGCGCTGACAGTGGCCGTAAGCGGTGGACACGTAGACGAGGACCTAAGAGGACGCAAACGATCCGTAAGGTCTAGGGCACATTCACCGGGAAGCTTAAAAGCCTAAAATCTCAATGGGACCAAAGACTCGCTTTCAGTCGTTGCATTTTGCGGCACAGGTCGACGACTCTTTTCGTTCCTCGGACGTTGATGTCTAGGGCCTTTCTGCGCGACAGGAGACAAAAGCGACGTCATCAAAGACCGAACGACCGACAACGGGAAAAAACAAAAAACCACCGACGAAAAGGTCCTTACCTGAGGGGCTCGTCGAACCTGACCGTGGCCGCCAGGTGGAAGACGACGGACACTTCCTCCGTCAGGGTCTTTTGGTCCTCTTCGGAGAGACCCAACGACGGCCACGTGACGTCTCCCGTAATAGGGACCATCTTCGCAACCGCTTCCGGGTGCTCCTTCAGCACGCGCTCGAAGAGCTACGACGTACAAAAATGACCTCGTAAGTTAAGGTGGTCTGTCTATTATGACGTAAAGTGGTCACGAAAGGGCTTCTCGTGACATTAGTGACCAAAAAAGGTCTTCTCGCGACGTTAGCCACGCTATTTACCTCCGCTTTCAGCAGCTGCTTCATCCGCTGCTGGGGGCCCATATCCGATTTGGTCCTAACCAGAAAGTAGAGCTTTTTCATCCGCCCGCAGGTCCTCAGGAGTTTCTCCAGCATGACCTTGCCCATGAAACCCGTGGCCCCCGTCACCAGAACGCAACGGCCCTCGAAGAACTCCTTCACTCCGCACGCACCGGACGGAACCTGGGCGGCCATCTTGGGGCACCGAGTCGAAGATTCCAAATAGCCCGCGATCTACGGGAAGACCGATATAATAGACAAAGGTCGTTCGAAGGATGGCCCCTGACTACGGGCAATCCGTACGAACGCCGGAGCTTCGACGGACGGCTTTGCCTTTCGCGGGACCACGTCGAAAATAATAGTTTAGGTCACGTCGGACCTCGGCACATCGTTCGCGTTATTTTTGAACGCGTCAGGCGCGATTATTCCTTAAGACGCCCCTTTGAGTACCCCCCCCCCCAATGGGCCCTTCGGGGAAACGTAGCGCTGACCTGGCGAAACGTGTTATTTTTCGTCGAATCGAGTGCGACGTAACACGCACACGTTTTGTGACAGCGCGACAAAACTAAACTCGCCAAGTGTCCCCACGTGACGTGTCACCCCCGCAACTTGCGACACATGTGTCACCTCCTAATGTCACCCACGCGAAAACACGCCACGCGCGGGGGTGGGGTGGGGAGCATCGAGACACTCGCTTACGTAACACCTTACGCAGCGAACGCGGAGTTAATCTCTCGCTAATTAATGCGCATCTTAATAACTACAAACGTATAATCTGTCCCGCGATTTAAGTTTCTATCGGTCAATCCCCGGGTGGGGTAAACTGAGACGCCTGATTTTGGGCAAGATGAGAGAATATGGCATCCCGTTTGGGGTGGGATCGACTATTTTGGCCAAATATTTAGGATCGCCAGCATTGTGCGTGGTCCGGAAAGGGGGGGGGGGAATCTTGCCTCAACACCCCCCCCCCTTATACACGCC
>JAUJYV010001316.1:0-18996 GCA_033995625.1 Ophyiulus pilosus
GCTTAACGAGTGTTTCGCATAACGAGCAAGACTCCGGAACCAATTATGCTCGTTATGCGAGGTTCCACTGTAATTTTTGTTCGTTTTTTTTATTATTAAAGTTCTATAATGCGAAGGGCTTACACGTGATGGTCAAAATCGCGTGACAGTCATTTTAACATAATTTTAGTTCAATTTTTTTAAATGCATTACTTTAATATTTCTTTAAGTACGTAGTATTTGAGATGCTAGTACTCTTTAGGAGTGACTTTCCCTAATCTACAATATTCGAAAAGCAATCCGTGCAGTTGGACAGAATGAATGAATACGGTTAGGATAATAAAAAAAAGAAGAAAATAGAGGAGGAAATGGCGGGGTAGGGGGAGGATAATGGCGGCCATGGATCACCTACACGAACTTCATTCAAATTGATTTAATTTCCTCGATCCTTTTTCGTAGTTCTAAGATATATACATTTGAAAACAGCAACGATTCCCATCATCGTGATAAATGCGAAGGTTAGGATATAAAACAGACGAGGGGCACAAATGCCAGCGATACAAAAGGCACTTTTGAAATCGCACGTTCCCCTTGGGTATGGGGGATGATAACGATGATAATAAGGCTAATAACGCTCAGAACGCTTTTTATCGTGGAAAATTCCGCTTCACTTTGCAAAATCCCAACTACGTTTTAAGTCCTGATTGGCGAGTAATTGTAACGAACCGCCATCCCATCGCTAATGTTCCCTTGGGGTTCCGGTTAGGAATAAGAAACAGCCTCCACATGGCGAGAAAAATGTGTACCAGATCGTGTGACAAAAAGTACTAGAAACTAGAACTTGTACTATTCACGTTGTGAGTATGTTAACTCCATACATGACCAGAAAAACTAAGAACTTTTTATGGGTATACTATGGCATGAAGGGTCCTAACAAAATTTGTCCACTACACTACAAGTATGCCTTAAAAAAACAACCTGGTCAAAAATTGCCCCACATCATGGATTAAATTTCTGCAGAAGTTGATGGGAAAATCTCTCTGCCTCTGTTAATCATAAAATAAAAATGATACAATATTTGGAAAGAGGAAGGTTGATTGCATTTGACCTGGTCAGTTTCTAAGAAATTATTAAACACTTTTTTTAGACTTCAAAAAACAAACAAAAAACCACCCAAAAATTGTCCTAAACGCCCACATTTTGTGGTAATTAAATAGATATAGTTTACAATTGTTGTTGTTGTTGGTTGGGGTTTAAGGGCCCAAAGGCGACTGAGGCTAAAAAGGGCCCAATCAGTTGCAAGTTGGTCCTGTAGAGCGTATACAGGGCCAACTGTCTTAAGTTCAAGTGACAGAAAGGACGATAGACTGACTGGACCCCAGTTCCAAAGAACGCCTTAAGTTAGCCCTTACTGGGGACCCAGCCTAATTTTCACAGGACAAGAGTTTACCCTTGAAATCCATGGTATTACATAACTGAAGACAGGGCAATGATTCTAACAGATCAAATCACGTGATGCTGTCAGTGACCAAATAGCAATAAAATATATAAAAATAGCAATATACATGTATAGATCTAGTACATGTACTACAACATGGTCAAAGGGGTCCATGTTGTTATATCTCATTGTTACAACAGTCATTCTCCGGTACACTAGCACTGCAAAACCGATTCTGGTACTATACACAAGTACTAGGTGTACTATCTTTTAGTCTCCCCTATGAAAAGGGTGCTTCCTGTTTTACTTCCGTCCTAGCCAAACTCCTCTCCTTTTGTGACATTTCCAGAATTAATACAGCCCAAACCATTTTTCTCTTTCATCCCTGCTTTTTCTGGGAAAATATTCCCATAAACCGCATCTCCCCTCCAAACTATGTGTTTTTATTGTTTTTTTACGATTATGTGACGAACAGTCATCCCTCTATCCTCACAGACCCAACGCAAAAAAGTTCAAAGGGCACCGAGTATTAAGAGTGTGCGGCCTACAATTCCGGAGAAGAAAAAAAAAACAATATCCTCAAATATCAGCTTATAAATACAACGTATTCCGGATGATGGAACCGCTGGGTATTAGCAGCAACCACATATTAGGGCCGAATAATATGCACAAGCCCCTTAAAAGCTACGGTTAATGGGACCAGATTCGTATACAAAGACCATATTTCAAGTTCCCCGGCGTGGTCCCATTATCAGGAATGCACTGTATTAAAGATATAATAACTGCTAAAATTGCCAACTACTGTATCGAGTACAGTCGAACCCGCTTAATTGCACATCGGCCCGGCATGCCAAAAATGTGTAGTTATCGGGTACAGTAATCCTGGCTCACTTTGTTGCTAAAATTCTTCAAATGGCTAGATTAGCTATGAGAAACATTTGTTAAATTCACTTTTTCCAGTAGATACTTTAAAGTTTGAAAATATACAAGGTAGTCCAAAAGTCACTACCTCTCTTAATATCAAAATACAGTCGAACCCGCTTAATTGCACAGTGACCCGACAAGCCGAAAATGTACAATTAACCGGTCACAACTCCATACAAAAGTTGCACATGTGGATTGTAAAATATGTGCATGTATCCGGTGTGCAATTATCCGGGTTCCCATCATGTACAAAACATAGGGCAAAGTTCAGGGCATGGAGAATATTTGCAATTATCCGGTTTGTGCAATTACGCGGGTTCGGCTGTAATCCTGTAGAAACGCAGCACATTTAGTTGTCTGTGGTCATGAAATGGATTTTAACATGGTTGAAATCCATTCCGTGACCACAGATAACTTACACAAAACTATTCCAAAAGATAGTTACCATATAGTATTTTGCAACTTTTTGTTGAAAAAATTATAAAGAGCTACAGTTTTAAAAATGTTGTGTTAATAAGAAGATAGGCTTTGGAGTAATCAAGATTTTTTGTAATTCAATTCTTTCTTTTAATATTAAATCTAAATATTTATATCAAAATTGAATTGGAAAGGGGTATTCTATGCTGTGAAAACATCAAGCTGTGAACTAGGGCTTTCTTTCTGCCTGAACTAGTGGTGATAAAGGGGTAAACCACACGGGGGGGCTATTGGGGGAACAAAGGTCATCAGGACGTGAAATAGGAAAAAGGGTTAAAAATTACTTCCGTTTAGATTATTCCCTTGAATAGAAGGGTGGACAATGGGCGGCCAATCATGATCGAAATGCTGAATAATACAGACCCCAAACAAGTGATAAAACGACGTAAAATGCGAAACCCATCTGGGACTGAAAACAACCAAGGAATGGGGTGGGGAGGATAGTAGAGTAGCACCGGTTAAAAAGGGGCGAGTTGGGGCGCCACCTACAATTCCAGGAACCCAAACTCGTAAAATTGGATTCATTAAGGGGGGGCAATCCCATTAATAAATCACGTTGGATCGCTACTCGTTACCTTATTGTGGAGTTTCGGTGATAAATGGGTTATTCCCTCGCTTGCAATCTTTTCCTCCATGGTGGCGCTACATGTCGCTTTGCTCCATAATTCAAATTGAAATATTAGTTCTGGTGACAATATACATGAAGTTATTTTTGTAATTGTGGTCACGCAATGGATTTCAACATCAAATGTATAGTTTAAAAGCCAGTTGGTTAGAATTTGTGTAAAATTCTGTTCTAGATTTCCAAATCGGTTGAAATCCATTTCGTGACCACAGCTAAGATGTACCACAGTAGTTATGTTTCACAAACTACAATGGCTGCTGCCATTGAATGACCTTTTGTTATGAAAACACATTTCAAAAATGAAGGGCAAGAATGATACATAAATATTTCTTTGATGTTCAGTTTCAATTTAGGTATAAACAAGTCCATGTTCATTCCAAAATATCGTGCACTATTGATTTCTTCCAGCTAGTCTAGAGAATAACAAAACTAGAGATAGGTGAATCATTTCTGCCCTGGGAATTCAAGAATGTTCTGTGTATGCTTTAGATTTTAACTGTTATATCAAAACTAGGTCACTATAGATGCGTGTTTTACATTTGCTTTTATACTTCAAAAGATGTTTATAGAGAACGAAGTTATTAAAAAATAGTATCACCGACAGTGAATTTTCAACTAAAAGCACTATGTTATATTTGCATTGAAATGCACCAATTTTAAGCTGCCCCATGGAAAGAGTTGCAGACTAGCGCCTCCAAGCGGAACTAATGATCAAGAAAACACCAAGCAGCGCCATCTCGCGATAGCCTGCTCAGTAAAACCCTGGATGGGGCCTCCGGTGGCCTAATTTCAAATGGGGGTTGTTTGCGGTTGGGAATTTTCCGTCATTTCAGCAACACAAGTTTGGAGTTGGCCTATAAAATATCCCTTCATCGTTGATGGAATTCTCATGGGTCTTCCCTTATTGACGCAATTTCCCCCTTCTTTTGCACCCAAAACAACTTAATTGAAGCCCTCCCGTTTACAACCTTAATAAGGGGCCCCAGCCAGTCCTTGAGTTTGCGATCACTTCCGGTGTTGTTTACGTTTTGTGCACAAAAGTACAAAAAAAACATATACAACATCCAATAACAGGGTGACCGATAACCGTAAATTGAGAATCATTTTTTTTTGTAGCGTTTATGTTGAAAAAACACTTGGTTATAGAGGGAAAGTTTGGTTTTTCAAACTACGCAATATTTCAAGCATTGTATACGAGTAATTATTTGATATTCAGGTAGTATACATTATTTTTTAACAACACTTAAGTTCAAGTTTCCCTATTAAGTTCGAGATATCTCAATAAGCCATTACTAGATATAGTCACGAAACTGATTTCATCCTACAGTTAGCTGAAAACCTATTTAAATAGAATTTCTGAAAAGGTGAGTGAAATTCACATGAATTTTACTTGAAATTCCAACTAGATATTGAAGATTTCAAACCGGGAAAATGCTAGTTTTCATGTTTCTCAAATCCTAACTAGACAGCGAGTTTGCACCGTATTCAAATTTCTGTAGAAAACGTACATATACTTATCGTGGTTATATCATGAGAACATTAGAAATTGCAGTACTGCTTTTAGTACAGTACAATTTTTTAGTACAGTGTAATTCACATGAATTTTACTTAAAATTCCAACTATTGAAGATTTCAAACCGGGAAAATACTAGTTTTCATATTCCTCAAATCCTAACTAGACAGCGAGTTTGCACTGTATTCAAATTTCTGTAGAAAACGTACTTATCGTGTGTACTTATCCTGAGAACATTAGAAATTGCAGTACTGTTTTTAGTACAGTACAGCCCCTCTTAATCGGTCCCCTTCCGGCTAAACCGGAAGTTTCTGAAGTTCAAAAATCAAATTTCCTCTAAACACCTGACTATATTACACCTGCATATGAAACAAAAATTGCAGTCTTATATAAAGTATGTTAAGCAAACAGAATCGGCGATGGCATTGGACACATTTTTCAGAATTTGCTTTCAAAAATAAGGATCGATGTTGCAAATATGTTACTTACTAATTAGCAGTATACACACATAATAAATACGTTACCAACTGTATTTTATAAATATTATTATTTATAAGTTTCGAGTTAACAACGTCCAGTTCTAACCAGGACGGATAAGAGGGGTTTTACGGTACTGCAAATTTAGTTTCCCCACTTCTATAATTATACAGATGCCCTGTTTTCATATTTTCTCAAATAATAACACTGGTTAAATTCCCCTATTTAACAATAAAAATTAATGTGACAACTGCATGTATAGATTGGATGCACGAAAAATTCAATTTTCCCGAAACTAACACTTGATAACAGTATATAAAACTGTTGAATTATTATTGCCCTTAACATTAGCAGATCCCTTTATTCCCGGGGTCATTATTGTTTCAACAACATTTTTTATTGTAGTCTTGAAAACACAAATTACAAATATCAAAGTCGTTTCAATGACTTTTCAAGGAAAACAAGCAGTTTTCCGCGTGCATTTCCCGGAATCCTAACCAGGTAACGAGGGCCCTGACCAAGGTTCAGAGTAGCCAAAAACCCTTTATTTCGGTTCCCTTTCACGATGGGGCCCACCGTTCCTTACGACCGCATTCCACGCAACTTTACCAAACTCCTACCCCCTTGTCATAAAAATCTTACAAAAAAAAAAAAAAAAAAAAAAATGGCCACTTCTCCCTTCTGCTTCTTAAATTTCGCCCCTCGACACCCGTCTTTCTTGCCTAATGCCATTCTCACGCAATACGAGAGGCCCCGAACGGGGGCGCTGGTACCCCCGAAGTGGCCCACCCATTGGACAACGGAGAAGGGGCGCTGGGTACACCTTCAAAGTCACGCCACGTCTAAAGGGGAACCAGCCCCGAGTCTTTTTAAAATTTAAAAGTAATGGTTAACTGACCAGTAAGGGGTTGCTTCCTGATTAAGGAAACCCAGGTAGCGAACGACTTCCGCCCTCAAGATGGTCATTTTTTTTTTTTTTTTTTTTTTGCAAAAAGGAACCAACAGATGGCTAAAGGGGAACCAGCCAGGCTTAAAGGCGCCTCACGCACCTAAGAGACCCTCTTCGCGGGGTTTCAAACCATGGTTTCATTGAAAAATGAGGAGCTTCCGTGTTCGGGCCCCGACTTAGAGGTCTTCGGGGGTAACCACGTGATCTAGCGTGCCATTGTGCAGGCACACCCGAAAAATCCTTAAAAATCGGTGGGAACGCACAACGCATTTTTACGACTTTAGAAAGTTTTCTTTTCCAGGTTCCGCCTGCAATTACGCAAGATCTATACTAATTCAAATTACCCCTCGTCCCGCATTTACGGGATGACCCAGGGTGGGCCAAAGGTCCCGTGGAGGATGCGTGCGAACGAGGTCAATCTGCAAACCCCTTCCACGGCTTTTGGATCATACTGTAAGCAAATGCCAAAATGCTTAACTGTATCAGTGGGAAATTGGGTTTTAAATGACTTGTATTAAAGTTAATAAAGTAATGTATATATGTACTTTCACTCACCAAAACATGACGTCAAAGTTAAATGAAAACTATGTCCTTATTTCAACGACAACGACGTCAAATTTCCAACTGAAAGTCTTGGTAGTATTACGAGTAGTCGGTGACCAAATAAAGGTTGGTCCTCTATAATAAAATAAAATAAAAGTTTAGGTTGAGTCCTTAATAAGTTAGGCTAGGTAAGTTTAACTTGGTTTAAGTTGGAGACTGCTTTATAGGCTAGCTATAGCTTATAGTTTGGGTCAGGCAGGGCTAGATTAGGTTTGGTTAGGATAGGACAGGTTATGTCAGGGTAGGGCCAGCATAGGCCGACTTCCTATAGAATAGAGAAGCCACCCAAACATGACGCCATAGAGTGAACCACATGTGACATTTAATTTGTGAGTAGCCAAAACTTGCCCATAGTTTGACTTTTCCACGACATTGTAGTACGGATAACGAGACCTTGTCAAACATTCTGCCATAATCTTTAACACTCGTCATTGTTCATTACCAAACAAAACCGAATCAAACCTCACATATTTTAATAAAAAAAAACCTGAGCATTGAGGGTGGTGCGTACTCGATCTTGCAAACCGTAGGAAATTGAAAGGGGGAAAGTTATCGTCGTAAAATGTGCCCACGGGAGCTCTATTAGGGCCAAAAATATCAAATGACAAGAAAATGGGTATGGGGAACACAAATGTCCAAACTGCCAATGGCTGTCATTTCACGATATGCGTGGATTCGAATATTAACATAACATTCCATTCCATTAATACTCACGATTGAATTTTTGAAACACATCTGGCGTTCTTTTTACTTGAAATTTCCACTTTCAATTTTCTCCATAAAAAGCAACCATTTTCTCCATAGAACATTCTAGGCTATGCAGTTCCAAATCTCGCGCAGTTTTGTTCCACTGACGGGGTTTCGCGAGAGGCTACCGAGGCGCCCCTCAACGACAATCTTTCTTCAAGGATAGGTTTCAACATTATTTAGCAATATTATTTTACATTTGCATGTACATTCTTTATTTTTGAATAATATGAGCGAGTTGTTCCCTTAGTGAAACCCGCTACATTGAACACCTGTATAATTTAAACACTTTTGGTTGGCTCCAGACAGCTCCCATGGAAATAACATTAGGGCTGCATGACCTTGATATAAGGAACATAATTATACCCTGAACATTGAACAGATAAACCTGTGTATCTGCATCACACACCCGAATAGATTCCCAGACTTTTGCTCAAAAGACAAAACTTCATTGGGCAGTACGTAGACCAGAGTCATAGTAAGCTCAAGCGGGCATTTGGTCAAGTGAACAATTGATCATATCCACATTTGATTATATTTGGACAAAAGGTGGATTAAAATATTTCTGGTGCAACATCCACTTGTCCATATGACGTTTTGTCCAAATATCACTTTGACCAAACGTCCAGTTACGCAAGTGATCGCGTGACCAGATGTCGATATGTCCAATTGGTCAAATACCTGCATGCTTTGGAATATGGATGTCCTACTGTCTCATTAGACAGTAGGAAAGTCATATTCCCAATAGTCCTCTGTGCAAAAGTCCAGACACCCATCGAACTTATATTGGACAGGTATTCCAGTGTGGATAAAGTGTGGATATATGATTTAATGTAGTATATGCAGAGTTTACATTTTTGTATTTTATTGATTAAATAAATATAAAGCTTTGGAGTTTGGTTGTATTGCACACATGAACTGTATTCACACATGCATCAAAAAGTATTCACCCGATACCAAGACTTGATACAATTAATACTTTTGCCTGGTACCACAAGTGTGCAATGTAGACAGGTTTCACTGTATACTTTATCCTTACTGTATACAAGTCATCTTCGTCGCAGTTTCACCCTCATTTTACGAGTTATTTAGCGCCAAAAGTCCACTCGGTTCACGTTATTTCAGATTTTCCTCCCCTCAAAATGTCACCGCCATGGTTGTGATGACAAAAAAAAAATATCAACGGGAGGGAATTTAGCCCTGCAAATGTGGCCATTTATCCACTCAACAAAGCACGTTTCAATAATATCTGTGCGGAATTTCAGTTTTATTGGCGATCCACCAATGGATCCACCGATTCAATCTTCCAGAACAGGGGCGCCGCCATGTTGGGCACCCCTAATACTTTTGTGTTCACAACGGCAGCGTATGTACGTAGGGTTCAATAGGGAGAGTTTTTGACAGGACGGAAGGAGATAACAAAGGGCGCCCTCCAGCGTAGAAACACGTTAATAAATTAACAAAAATTTATATTCATGGGAAATGCACTTTATGTAACCGGGTGAACGTCGTCACTCTAGGTCTTTTGGTTTTCTGTTACTTGTTGGACACACTTGGTAAAGCCAAAAAACTGACTTTCTATGCTCTTTCACTAGATTAAGGTGTTCCTAAAGTCTATATCAATGTTTTGTAGACATGCATGCAAAATACAAACTTTATACTTCTGATAAGATTTCAGGAATTTGTGATATATCGTTTGAGTTGTTATAAATCAAAAAGCCTGATGAGATTATATTCATCAATGGTATTACCCAGATGACGTTGGCTATAGGTTAAAGGTTGCTGGTGAAAACGTTTCAAATACTAGGTCCCCATATTGATTCTCCAAAAAAAAAAGTTTACAAGGATAGGTTTATCTGTAACTTTTTCTCCCCTTTGACACCCGACCGCTCGTGGCAGGTGGCGGCCATGTTTTTACGAGGGTTTTCAAACAATGGCCGAAATTGGTGAATAAACAAGGGTCGAGGATGCGAATTATTCTACCCTCTCGATCCCTCCTGTTTTTCCGCCAACTTTCACTTTTTGTTTTATGATTTCCTGAAAAACGAGGACGGCATCCCTTTGAAACCAACCATTTGGTCAGCAGTAATGGCCGTCAATCCTTTTAGGAAACTCTGTTCACTACACCAATTAACAGATACTGTAATTGCGCGATGAAGCTTAAGTTTAAAGTGGTTGTATTCAATGACAACCCCTTCACTTTCAAAGTTTTTTTTCTGATCAATAATTGTTATGGTGACCAGGACAAGAGCACAATAAAAAGCACACTTTCATAGTAGGCCAGGTCAGTGTTTTTTAACACTAATCCATATAGGCCTAAACATGAAGCGACACCCCTGTTGAAAAACACTGCACTACACTGTTTTATAAACTGCTTTATAAAACCTAGTGCGGCACTTCAGAAAGTTATGAGAAATTTCACGAAATTTATAGAACGAAAATACTGAATAAAATTGTAGCATCTGATTGAATGCAAGGGTGTTTTTAGTGGGTTTTTTTCATAAACACATTGTTGATATAAAATATGTTTGACATTACTCAAAACTTGTGTGCTACCTGTAGACTTTTGGCGGCACACCGGTTTACAAACCCTTGGTTAGGTAACTAATTTGGGATTGGTTAAGATGTGGAATTTTTTCTGGAATCATTTACTAAATAAGACAGATTTTGGCAGCCAACGTCTTTATACTGACCTTAACTGTAATGGCGGGAAGGGATGAGCATTGCATTGAACTACCCAATAAACTAACTGAACGTCATGAGTGCGCATGCGTGGTTCTTCCCAGTTAAGATCAGTATAAAGACGTTGGTTGGCGAAAACTGTCTATAGTAACACCGAAAAGAAGTCACTTTATGTCGTCTTCAGCTACTTTTCTCAACTTAAGAAACCTGCTTTTATAGCAAAATATAAGAAACATGCCATGTGTATACACAAATATTTCACCATAATAAACTTTATAGTAATCATTGCACAAATATAGACACTGTTTTGTGATAACATGTTAGAAAAGTCAAAGCATGCAATCTATAGATCTAGCAACACAAACATCTCATGATTACATCAACTGTGCTAATTCAAAAGCATCAAAAGCATAATTGAAATGTATTGTTGCTCGACCACATGTAGTTTAGCATATTTTAGCTCTTATTTTACATTCTCTATTCATAGTTTCATACTACAGTCTTTTCTGAAGACACTGACAGAAGAAGTCCTACTACATGCACTGCAGTAGAGACACGATGACTTTAGATGAAAAATAATACTGTATATGGAAACCTTACCTGCCCTTTGCAAATATACAGACTGGTTTTCTTTTGGAAAGTTCAACGAACGGTATCTATAGAAGAAAACAAAACGAAATTGCTTTGATGTAATCAATACTTTATAATATAGATGATGATACTAAGTTCTAAACATGCACTATTTATATCATGAAAATAGATTTAAAGAAAGTACAAAAATATTACACGAACAAGTAGAGTTTGGTAGATATTTATTTTTTAAAATGTATATAGATATATCTCTATAAAATTATTTCAGATCAATTTGCGAATCACATTCTTAATGGGGGAAACAATGGTTTCTTGGTTAAGATACGTACAGGGTGAGACACATGAAGTAAATACAAGTTTCGATCATGCACCCTAAAAAGAAAACACGAATTACAAACATACACATGAGAAAATTTGAACAATTACCATCGACATTTTGCGCAAGTATAGAAAAGTAGAAATTGAACGTGTCCTAGGCAGAGGATGATGAAGTCACTAAGCTACCACCAAACACCTACTAATGTACGAATCGCTAAAGCCTATATTGGTGGCGCGGACACCACTGTATACTTTTATCAAAAATAAATCAGCACGTAATTAAAGAAAAAAGTACAAAGCAAAAAAGTACCAATGTTAAAATGTACCACCAAGTTGCAATATGTACAACCAAAGCCAATTGCAATGCCCACAAAACATCTAATTTTAATAGACGAAAATATTTGCAAAATTTATTGTCCAATCCTTCCATTGTTTTCAAAGCAAACTCCCTACAATAATTTTTCCAAAAAATTCATTTTAAATTATTTGTATCAAGTTTTTTTTTTAATACAAAAAAGGTGAACTTCAATAAAACTTATTTTGCAAATATTAGTGGAACTGCAATTTAGACCAACAGACTTTTAGAACGCACAACCCAGACGCGTGTGCCATTCTACGTGGAGCGCAAATGCATTCCAAAAAAATAAACCCAAAACAAGTGTTAGAATACAAGTTTTAAACAAAATCTAATTTGCTAAACACATCCATGGATTAAAAAAGATCGTATCTCAGGATAAACAGCTTCAACTGATGGTAATTTATATCTCTTTATCTTTTCAAGTGTTTATAGTTTTGGCGAAAAGTGCAGCTGATATCTAATAATATCAGGAGTTTTTGTAATAAATAACAAAGATGGCCGCGCCTTCCATTCCACGCTTGAAATGTTTACTTCATCGTCGACGTTTGAACTAAAACGAAGCGTCCGTTATCGGAAAAATAACGAGTGAAATTGTTGTCGGGATGTTATTTACGTTTCCAAATTCAATAATAAGATAATAAGTTGAGTAGCTAAGGCGGACATCTTGTTACTTTTTTTGGCCTAATTATGCACATAAGCGGCCAATGCCCTTAGGATTTTTTTCAAAAGCAACGCACAGGGTGTTGACGAAAGCTTATAATGCACGATTAAATACACGAGGAAATACAGGCGTATTTTGATAAACAAAAGCCAAATGCTTTCATTAAAATCACCATTGGTGCACAGAGTTTTAAAGCACGCCGGCAGATGGCGCTTCGTGTAATTCAACTGGTGCGCCACCTCGCGACGCAAAACCCATATTTTTGTTAAGTTCAGTTTTACTTAATTGCAACTTTCTGACAAAGTCAAAATTTAGTCACCATATTTTGATATCTTTATGAGCAATTTTGCACAATTTTGCAAACTTCTTTTCAATAGAGAAAAATGAATTTGTATCAAATAACCTATTAGATCAGCGTTGCTACACCTATAGTATACATTTGTACCAGATCTACACGTTTTTCTGTTAGATTTCCCTAGTAATATTATGTTACACCACATAATTTACCTTCTAGTACATTTTAGTAAAGTTTGAACTAATAAACAACTTTGTGATTTCTTACTTAACTACACAGATACTCTGTGACAACAAATGTATTTGTTACAATTTTTTTAAATTTGTAATGATGCCTGTCATGGTCATGGTTATGTTGATGTTCATTACATAACTACAGTTTTTCAAATAAGAATAACTGCACAATAATTATAATAACTACTTAAATCCTAATTTCTCAAAATAAGCATCATTGAAAATTTTGAATACAACATTTAAGGAAAATTTCTGTCTGGTACCTGAAGTATATGTAGGCTATCTAATACAAAATATGTCTTTGATGTGCCAACACTGCTTTATAGGAGCTGCTATCGATTTTGTAAATAGACAGGAATGCTTTTTACAAAGATACGTGTACATAGAGATTTATTTTAAATGTTATTTCTTCACAAAAACTGACTATAAATCGACCCAGCACAACTATATTGATCGATAACAAAATACAATACTTTTTTTATAATGCAGATCTATTCGTATATATTTCATTCGTGATCGATGATGATGATGATGATGATGATCATGATACTCATAATACAGTTATAAAAAAAGTACAAAAATTAGTTATACTCTGCGATATATAGGGTTTGTCTCGTTTTCTCCACCTCCCACACCTCAATCATTCATTTTCGCATCAATTTACGAAAAATAATTTGAGTGTTTATTTTTTTTTTTTTTTTACACTAATACTCAATTCTCATATTCACACACATTGTCACACATGTGACAAAATTGAAAAAAATCCAAGATGGCCGCCTCCTGCAACAGGCTGGGAGGATAGAAAATACGAGAAATAGTCACATCGAATTAACTACACGTTAACTACGGTTAAGAAGCTTCGCAGAAATTATGGAAACGAGAACTTCATTTTGGAAAAAAAACCAGCGAAACATTGATAAAGCTGACGTCACTATTATGAAGAATCGGTCTTTAACTATCGTAGTCACATGGGTCAACACATTGGTATACGAAACGTGAATCGAACGATAACATCATCGTTGTCGTCTAAAATATTGACAATAATGGGTATAGTTTGATGTTGACAACGAATACAAGAAACAAACAGAAATGGCAGTTTTCGTCGTCTACTATAAGGCCATAATTATATTTACAGCGTTGTCCATCCCTGAAACTCATGCCCTAACTTAAATCGACACTTGATTTTGAAGTTTGAAGGCAATTTTGTAATCCTAACTGTGTTGCAGTAGCATTATCTCATTTTTCTTAAAAAGCTTATACATGTGTAACCAGATCATGTACAACTTCAAGTAGCATTCACTGTTTTGAAACCACAGAAAATCCCAACCGCCAAAGGCCATCACTCAATGGCAACCTGGTTAGGATTACGAAAAACGCCTCGTTAAGTCAGCATAAGCCAATGATGGAGGATGTTAATAGGCGATTGTTGCAAACGATATTAGAATATACTGTGTAAGCTGCACTCCAATAATTATTACATTAATTACAAAATACATTGTACATACTTTGAGAGGATATCTAAAGGACGTAAAAACTGAATCTGAAAAACAGACAAGATCCTACCTAGAACAGACCTGATTTGCATTTCGTAACATTTAGATGACACTGTGGGCCTGTGGCTATATCAATAGAGAATTTGAGCCAGCCAACGTTAACGAAACGATAACGTTGGCTGGCTCAAACTCTAATGTCATTCCAAAGGATGATTTAACAAAAAAAGTTTCTTAGGGTTATACAAGTACAGTACAGGACAGTTCAGTACAGTACAGTACAGTACAGTACAGTACAGTACAGAGTAGATGCAGTCGAGCGCCATCTATGGTACATTTTCCACAGCTTTGAAACACAAAAAAATTTACCATCGAAGCTTAAATAGTGTTTTAGCAAATAGATTTAGGAACATTTAGAATCAGTTGTCAGCATTTGCAAAAAAAATTGGGATTGATATTATTATTGCTTGGATTAAATAAAAAATTTTACTCTTCTGGCAAGTGTCAATACTGCAGATAATTTTTTTCAAAACTGTTCAACTGGTTCAACCTAGGACAGTAAGCATAAAAATGTCACACGCTTTACTTGAAGGTTACAGGTAAAAAACTCAAAATTTCTGATATGTCAAAAATATAGTGCAGTATACGCCATTGGACAAAAACAACGTTACCGGTATCATATGCTGATACTGTAGATGTAATGACTATGACGTGTAAACTTAAGGAATG
The DNA here is from genome assembly GCA_033995625.1 of Ophyiulus pilosus. Lineage (NCBI taxonomy): Eukaryota > Metazoa > Arthropoda > Diplopoda > Julida > Julidae > Ophyiulus > Ophyiulus pilosus. The sequence goes on from JAUJYV010001316.1 coordinate 15,090, forward strand.
TGGTAAAATTGCCCTAAAGCACCACAGATGGCGCTGCCCAGTAGAAAATATTCTGCCATTTAAGAGCAGTGTTTATGCGATAAAACTACAATTTTGCACAACTACTGCAATTTTACTTCACTTCTGTCATTCGTAAATGCAAACTATTGGCACTTTCAAATTCTAACAATTTTTAATTCCAAATTTGCCGCAAAAAACCTGAAATTTTTGTCGATTTTCTCCTGGGTGGAATTTGGAAAGGAGTCTCCCCTCTACAAATCCTACACAAGTATTCTTCCACAGACTATTTTGAACACGGATGGCGCCACATGTCAGTCAAGTTCTCTGCAGTAGCGCCATCGGTGGTTAATCCTCAAACCAGGCTAATGTGAATGAACCATAGGACTCGAAAACCAAATCCATAGGGATTTGACACACTCCTGTGGGCAGATCGGGAATTCCAGGCCTAATTAATGCCTTAATTAGCGATGCAAATGATATAAACGACACCATCGTTTATGTGTAGGCAGCGGTATAGAACCCCAAATATAAACACCGAGTATGAACTACGCGACAGAAACACAAAAACTCCACTTGGTATAGTCAAGGGTCAAATGTGATTGAATTACGTCAGATTCCTGACCCTAACCGTACGGCTTCACGAAATCCATAGATGGCGCCACTGTAGCCCTATTCCGATATAGTGCTAGCTAGTGGTGTATGAGGCCTTAGCATGGTATTTTCATGCTATGACTAATTTCACATTTTAAACTACATAAACTGTAGCCCATAGCTTGTATGGTTATGATCAGAAAAACGAAATACATCAAGGATCGAGAGATCATCTTCATCAATATAGATATAATTTTTTTTCCATCTCAAAACTATCTCATTTTTCACTAGAAAATGTAAAACCTGAGCATTATCACCACACTCGATTTCCAAACCTGCATTTCCTAATCATCTACAACTCGCCTAACTAAATATTCAGTCAAAATTCCAATACCAAAAATTCTGGTGAAAAAAGGTTAACCTGAAAATATATTTAAATAGAACTATACTTGTATTCTTTTGTTTCGTTTATCATACAAATCTAAAAAAAATGCTAGATTCTAGTACAAAAATAATGTCAAGATTGCAGAAAAGCAGCTCTTTCTTTAACCATCTCAACTTTTTGTTTGTATTTATTTTGTTTTTCCCTATTTTTGGTCGTTTAAAGATTTTTTTTTGTCTTTCTTTAGTGTACATACAGTACATATTTTTTAAGTTTTGTTTTTGCATAATAAAAACCCTCGCTAACTACTGCTAAATGCAAATAAACCCGTGAACACGCAAAATGTACAAAATACGAGCTGAAACCTGCATGAAAATTACGTGTGGACAATATATGTGGACATGGACCACTGTCAAGAACAATGGGCTAAAAATACAGGGTCAGTTTGATCGTTGCAAGCCGTGACATGAAATGTTTCAGATTTTTTGAGAAATCTCATGTCTATCCTCAATTTTCAGACAAGAAAACTAGCCATTTCTTTCAAAAAAATAAAACTTATTGGCAGTTTTCTTAAAGTATTTAAAAATACAATAAAATAAAGTTGCGAGACACGGAAACCAGTGTTTCAATTTGAGAACAGTGCAGAACACGCCTTTAAAACCCACAAAGCAACCAAACAAAAAATGTATCAAATCGAGTTATTAACAAGCATCTCGAGAAAAAAAAAAAAAGTTTCCCATTTTTAAAGGAATCTTAAAGGAAAGCAGTGACGTTTCTCAGTTTCGTGAGGAAAGGTCCTAAATGCTTTTGTTTTCCCTCAGTTTGGACATACAACCAGTCCCAGTCTATCGAAGGTGCCAAACTAGTTCCACGGTTGTCTTTTCGGAAAGTTCACAGCGAGATTCACAACTGTGCTCGGTTCTGATGGAGACACAACTGCTTCGAAATTTCCTCACGGTGGTGGAACTGTTTGCAAAAGACAAAGGGCTCTCCTTCGAGGTCCTTTCCAGACAGTTCTTGTGTCTGACTTTCCTCTCAGAAACACTTCAGACAAACATGTTTCCAAAAACAAGGGACTCTATTCGCACAGTCCTTGGTTCCAGAGGAGAAACACTCCACCCAGTCCTTGGTTCTGGAGGAACAAATCGGTTCAGTTCTCCTTCTAAGCTTCCTCTGGTGGAGGACATTCTTCAAGAAAACGTTTTACCAAAACAGTCCTCGGTTGTGGAGGAGACAAAGCTGACAAACCTGTTTCTGGACTTCCTCTGTAGGAGAAACTCGTCAGACGAATTCCAAGGGCTCTTCGGAGCCTCCATGGTGGACCTCACTGACAGCAGACCTGGGGCTGCAGGAACTCCCGCTCGCTGCTTGCGAATGTGTTGAGGGCCTTGACAAAGTGGTAGTCGATGTGTCCGCAGTGTGGACAGGGTAGGCTATTGCTGTAGTCGCTGAAGTAGTTGCACCGTTCCTCGGGCAACACCACCAGCTTGTGGCAATTGTTGCACTTCAGCCGGTCCAGGCAGCAGGGGTTGGCGGCGAAGATGTCGTACGAGTACATGGTGCCCAAGATGAGGGAAGTTCCCTGCCAGCGACGCAGGCAGAAGTGGCAGCACAGGAGGGTCGTCCAACCTTCCAGGCAGCCCATGCACACAGCGCCCAAGAACTGCAGGCGACCGTCAACTTTCACCTATAATATAAAAAGACAAGGACCATCAGTGGCGAGGATATGACGGATAATCCTGCATGCAGCTGGGATACAACTCAATATAACGGTTTAGGGAATTTTACGTTGCTTTATCTTCTAATGAGGGTCCCTATTTATGTACTCCACAATTGGCTGAAAATTTTGGGGCAATTTCTACCTATGAAATTGAAATCTATGCCATAAACAATGAATTATTCCACAATTTTTCAAAATATTGATATAGCTTGTTTGTCATAGTTGTTATACTTTTTTCCAAAAAAAAAAAATAACGACAGTATCTCTGTATCTAGTTTGCAATTTCATCACTACGGCATGAGAGCCACTTTTTTTTAAAAGTTTTCTATAGATATGTCATTTTGCATTGAGCAACACCTAATCTAACATGAACACAACACGCAGATGTCAATATTTGGTGCATTTTCTAGAAAATTGAACCCTCAAATGCTTAAGTGTACCTAAAGATTATGGACAGCCACAAAATAAATTTGTACGAAATGTTGAATATATCCGATATGGTTAAAAACGACAGCTTTCTAAATAAATACTTCGCACCAACTATTTCCTTTGCAACCATTCAAGCAATATGAGATACGTTTTAAACATAAGTACTGAACCACAAAAAAACGAAACAGGAAAAGATCCTCTAATTACTAAAGGCTAGGAGTTGCACCACCTACCGGTAAGCAGTTTTTCCGGTGTTGCCTAGGAGACAGGAAGAAGGTTCCGTCGATCAAGGGATATTGGTCGAAGATGAGCATGACGCTCTGGCAAAGGACACAGGAGACCCTTGACATGCGCGCCGCAGCCAGGTTCGACAGGACGAAGCACCGTGTCTCGTCGTTGCCGCAGTTGCCCTCGTCTTCCATCTAAAAAAAAAAGCGAGAAAAAGAATAGATAAGTCAAGGAACATGTTGGCCATTGTCATAAATGATAGAATACAACGAAGGATGGTCTGTAAAAACATCAGACGCTCAGTCAAAAACACCAGACGAACAGTCAAGAACACCAGACGAACAGTCAAGAACCCCAGATGAACAGTCAAGAACACCAGATGAACAGTCAAGAACACAAGATGAACAGTCAAGAACATCAGATGATCAGTCAAGAACACCAGATTATCAGTCATGAACCCCAGATGATCAGCCAAGAACACCAGATGATCAGCCAAGAACACCAGATGATCAGCCAAGAACACCAGATGATCAGCCAAGAACACCAGATGATCAGCC
>JAUJYV010001317.1:0-18988 GCA_033995625.1 Ophyiulus pilosus
GGGCGTGTTGCGCATGCGCAAATCGCGTGACGCTGAACTTTCAACGTCAGTCGTCTCATTGTGTATTAGGCATTAATTGTTAAGTATATATAGCCCTCGCGCGCTTATAGCTACTTTAGTAATTTGAATTTCAAATGAATGTAATTCTCAAATGAAACGTATTCCTATTTAACAATGACTACAGTATTAGCCTTATTAGAAAATCTTAATTTCCCTAGAGGAAAATTCATTTGACTGGCAGCTCATGCTTCCAAAAAAGTTATTTCGTCATATATAGAATATGCATGGAAAACGTTATAATTACTTTACTGGTAGTTGGCGCTGTTGTTTTTTTCAAAATTTATAATATAGGATTCGATCCTACAACCTATACGAATCTAACTATAACTGAATTCGTTAACGTCCTGTCCACTACACTATATTAAAGATACGTGTTGGAAGTAATATAGAGAAGAATGGACTTTAAGGCATATTATAAATCCTCATGCCAACGGATATATATATAGGTATTACAGAATTAATCTTTGTCGGAATATTGCTCGAGACAATATATAGACAATATAGGTCACATGGCAGAAGAGGCAGGAATATGATACCTCTCTTTGACACATTTCCCACTTAAGCGTGAGGTCCAATCAAAGAACTTTCCCAACATATATTTTTTAGAGTACTCACAAATTATTTGAATAAGTGCTAATATTTTTGTGAACTCATATACGTTTGCAGTCAGCATAAAACAGCGTCATACAATATGACAAGGGTAAAAACACGTCTATCCAATTATTTAAAAAGCAGAATAAATGCCGAATCTCATGGTATATCTCATGACAATTTTAACAATATTTCACAACAATGTCACGAAAGATACATCCAAGGATGAAGGATCCCATCACAGATAATCCTTCTACAAAGTCGAGGATTCAATGATATTCTCCCATCCCCTTTAAAGTTTATTTATTCCAGGTCTCTACGTTGGCATACAGTGCCTATGGCGCTGTAGTAGCAACCCAAACAAAGACCTCTGGATGAGACGAATCGTTATCCTACTCTCTTCCAGCCTAGCGTTAACCTCGTTCCGTTTTTCCTCAGAATTCTCGTCCAACTTTCCCTTTTGCCGAAAATGGACTTGCCCCTCCCGCGTAATCCTCCGTTTCAGCACTGGCACGAAAGCGATTTTTAGCTGAAGTAGGTGGCGCGGCATCCCCTCCACCTCTGAAAGGGGGGGAATTACACGGGTGGCATCGGGACGTATTATTAGAGCGTTATTTATGATATAGAAGCTAATGCGCAGGCCCTTATTTACGCTCGACAAAAACGCTGCTATTCTTCGCTACCAATCGATAGAAATAAAGGCAAAATCAACAGGGGCCAGATGCACACGGAGCAATACAAATAAATAAACATTCAAATGCGTCTATAGATTGCATCCATGCACCCATGGGATCGACAGAAAAAGCCCAAAGTAGCAGGAAGCCAATTAAACATTCACGTAGGCCCCCGGAGCAGTTGAACATATATAGTCCAAAGTTTAGAGGTTTAACTTCAATAGTGAGGATTGCTAGAAGTGCCCAATGTTTAAGGTATAGGCAGATGTCCAATCTCCGCAGGTATTTATCTTCGCAATCTATACTCGCTCGATGGGACCATGTATACAGCTGTCCAAATTACACAGATTTTATTGTACCTGACACGTAAATATCGTACGGCATATGGTAAAAGCAACAACATTTTTAAAGATAATTATGGGTTTGCAAACCATGTTTTGTGGTTGGAGCTATCATGAAATGGTCGTAAAAATTAATGAATATGGTGCCTATTGTATACTTGAATGAATGTAATCTCAATCTAGGAGGGAAATTTCATGCAAACTGCAAAACAAAGAGAAATAAGACTCAAAGAAATAATAGCCATAGCCACGCAAGACCTTCATTCGTGTAGGAACCTCATCACATCAGTCTATATATTAAAAAAAGTAACGTTCTTTTTATCGAAATAGCCATTCAATAACCGCAACATTAATTTTTAATCTAAAAAGCCTCATATAAAGTAGTTATTTATAAGGAAATTAGAAAAAGCAAATTGATAAGCTAACATACATGTTTCAAGATTTCAAAAAGTGATGGGAGAAGGGTATCGTGATATCGCATAAAGGCCCATACCCAAATATGGAATTAGCTACTTGCACGTTATTAACGATCCATTAAAGATCAAAATGAATATTCAAAAGAGGCCTTTCAAAAAATTGGCGCTCAAAATCTGGCTAAAATGGGCCTTCGCAATGACGCTTCAGCTTATAGTACCATTCTTAGATATCAATTTTAGTAATACTCAGCTTCAACATGAACCAGTTTGTGTTTGCTATGCATGAAATTGTTCATAGAAGGCTGATAAATTTGGAAATAAAGTAATCATATGGCGAAATCTGATAATTACTAAACATATACGTTTCCTCATGAACTTGTCTTGAATAACATTTTATATAACTACAAGTTTTCCTCCAATTCCTCTTGGAACAGTGTCTCTGTATACCAAACTGGCTCCTAAAGTACTTAAAATACCATGGATAGCTAAACACCAAAATTTCACCACCTATAGGGCCGTGTGAAGCATCCGTAACACCCCGTTCACATGAGGCCGTATCAGCTGTTTTGCTACACGAGTTTTTTTTTCAGCGGCGCATGCTTTTCTATCTGTGTTCACACGATCCCGGAGACGTATCGTGTGCACGCACAGATAGAAAAGCATGCGCCGTTAAAATAAGCCTCGTGCAGCAAAACAGCTGATACGGCCTCGTGTGAACGGGGTGTAAGGATTACATGTTAAGTTAGTTAATCCTAGAATATTACCGGGTCCCACCTCAGCAAGACGTGGTCTTTTCTAAGGCCATTCCAAATTACACAGCGGAATCAGACGATCAATACACAAATGCACATACAGTATACAGTACATATAATTCACTGAGGGCTGTGAGATATAAATAAGGCAACTATCAGCGCCAAAATGCAGAAGCGGCCGTTTCGATCAGGATGTGTCAATGTAAAAGCAGCGGATTTGAAACGCGTGGGTGTTCATGACCCTCTTCCCTCCCCTCGCCAGATAACATTTTGTAGGCCCTTGTGGGGGAGAAGTAGTATTGCAAAGAGGATTTCATTCCGGACTCGTTTTGTGTAGAGGCACTCAGTGAGAAGACCTATAATCTGATTCGCATTAACGAGGTTGCAGTAGAGGAGTGAATAGGGGTGTGATCAAAAACGACTGTACCAAATATCCATTACGTTCGCAACTGTTCAGTCACAAATGTTCTAATTACGTATTATAGGACTTCACCAGCGGCTCACGTAGACAAACGATAGACGCAATGCAATACGTATTCAACACAATGCAAGCAGGTGTCATTAAGTAAATATCACACAAGTGCAAAAAGGACATTTGCATATACAAACATGATAAGTTTCCATATGTAATTACCATTCTAGCTGCCATATATACACATCTGAATGTTAATTGTATATTTGCGGATCCTAGCCCTCACTATATTCTTCTGTTGAGCATTATTATGTAACTGAAGTTGCTTCCGTGTACGTGTTTAAGACGTGCATATTTAAGCACGTGGTTACTTTAAATGGGTACTTCGATACTTAACTAAACCAGGGGTATCCATGCAACCTTTTTCAGTCGGGGACCATAAATCGTCAAAAAATTGACTGTAGCGGTCCAAAGTTTACCCACACCCAACTTGTAACCAATTAATACATCCAAAACTAAGAAAGTGTTGTTATTGATTTCAAAGTTACCTCCAGCGTATGCTGTATGCCAGGCCTTAATCAATTTTAAATATAAAATTAGGGCTTTTTGGTGGGCCATCACGATGGGCAGAGATGGACACCATGCACTGTGTTTTAAGTTTAAAACGGTACATTTAACTGCTTGGGTACTTTACTCAAGATGTATATACAGAATTAAGAAATAAATGCTTTTTTCACCATTTCGGTCCTTCTTAGCCCAATTGCATTTTTTATTGTTTATAGTTATAAGAACAAGTAAAATATTGTATAGAGCTGCTTTCGTGCATTTAATATTGTAATATACGGATCATTATGGAATCACGCTTAATTGAACTCTGCATCAAAAGTAAGAGAAATGGAAGCCAACAATGGAATAATTGTTATCATTTCAGTGCTGTGGTTTTGCGGTCTATATATATAGATCAGAAATAATGAAAACAATAGAAGAGAAAAAAAGCCTCCATTGTTCATTTCCAAGAAAAGCGATATTTTTGAGTTTCATAAACGCGTTACATATACACAAACGCATTTGACAAGAGCTGCCAGGACCAAAACAACAAATATTGGATGACTAAACGTGCCAATTGCACCGTGAATTCCAAACATCGACCGATTACAGCATGTATTATTCAGTTCAAGGATATCGCGAGTTCAGTTTATACACCAGCAATTTCATTGCAAAGAGGAAAAAGGCAGACCTAAACTGACAGCCATTTCCGGGTTTAATTGCATGCACATACACATGTATATCCTCGGGAAATGAATTCAATATCAGCAACGTGAGTTAATGCACCTCAACCTTAATTAGGACTTCTCGATACATGCATAGAATTGTGCTATGGCAAAGGCAAGCAGCATTTGAAATGTAGACTAAATCGGCATGCTATATATATATAATTCATTTCAGTGTCAGAGCAGCAGAATTTATAATATCAAGCGGATGTGCATTTCATTGTGCGAGGATATTGAACTCATTTTTTCCTCTTCGATGTGCATGTTTGACGGTTTCGAAAGGTTTTTAGGTTCTACGTATAGATTCAATGTTCATATCCGAACAACAAGCCCAGAAACGTTGAAATAAAAAATGATATATAGTCAAATTGTCCTAAATTATTATGGGTCAAATGTAGAGAAATATATAACAGTCTAAGCCGTAGTGCAATGTACCTGCTTCAAAAATTAACGAAAAAGCACTAGTTGAGAAGGTCTAATGAAAACGTAATGATTTTATTAATAGAGAGTTTGAGCCAGCCAACGTTAACGAAACGATAACGAGAAACGGCTCTGACGGCCCGGAATGGCATTGGAATGCCATACTTCGCATAGGGTAGTCCTTGACATTCCGGGCCGCCAGCGCCGTTTTTCGTTATCGTTATCGTTTCGTTAACGTTGGCTGGCTAAAACTCTATTATCTGATTTGTAACTAACTGTCCATTCTTGGAATTTTAATTCGATTCTCTTAGTTGCCATTTAAAATTTGTACTATGTTATAATTATCGTTTCAACATGTAGAATTTTATAGGAAATTAATGTCAATTAATTAAATTGCATTTTAATTTACATTAATTTCCTATAAAATTCTACATGTTGATTCACAGTATACATTTTCTTACAATATTAAAAAAATTTGATTTGCTTAATTCGTTGCAAATGCTGCTCGGCAGTTAAGTATTTACGAATAATTTTAAACTATGTGCACGAAAATCGGTTTGTTAAAAAATGACATGCCCACATTATAAATATAACTTAAATAAACAGAAGCATGAAAGTAATTTATATCTAATTCAAGATGACTTATTTTTCTTTTCTTTCATTCGGTCCTTCTATAGTTTCCAGATAAACATCAACCTTTAAGAAACAGTAAAATAATTGGCCGTGCAACACATATATATCATTTGTAACCATCTCCAGACAAAATTTGTAGAAATGTTCAAAACCTACGCAATTTTGATCTGTGACCCTTATCTGCATTCGGGCCACACGAGGCGCTCCGAGCACCTGAACAAAAACTTGCTCGCCTGTACCTTGCAATTGATAAATAAACCTACAGTTTTGATCCATAAATTTGGGATTCCACCTTCATGTGGGTACATTTTCGCTTGAACCTTCACGAAAACTGCCAGGTCCTGCAGGCACGCAAAACGGCCATGCTTGACTGTGCAGAGGACAATTGGTACAGCAATTAATCAAGATGATTAATGACCACGCAGGTCTTTTCACTAACTTTTTTGTCATCGTCGGCAACAGCCGGTTTTCAGGCCTATATTTCGAGGAGGAATTCAACCGTTATAGGTATACGACTTCAGGCTGGCGATTTAAATGACATGCAGCTGAGCATGCGCAGAAAGGACTATTTTCGCGGTGTGACGTCACCAACACAATTGTAATACAAGGGCTGTTCATCAATGTCTGTATACAATAACAACATTTTAAAAATTCACCAATGCGTTTTAAAGCCCTGCAAATTAGCTTTAAAAAAACCTGGTATAAGAACATAAGTATGCATAATTGATACACTTTGTGTACATTTGTGTACTATTACAATGGTATCAAGGCTCTAGCAGTCATGGAGAACTGAAGGAGCCTGCACATGCACCAGGCTACTTTTTTTGCGTGCCAATTCAAAAACTTCGCAATTTTTATAACGAGACGTGTGAATCCCCCTGCAATCTACGTTTACCTGAAACTGCATATACATATGTGGCATACACAACATAACAGAAGAAGTTTGATTACTTTGATCAATTTTATGATAGTATATATTGATACAAAAATGTGAACAACATTTATGGCCCATCAAAGGATAAATATGACCCATCAAAGGACAAATATGGTCCATGTATGGCCATATATGACAATATAAGGTCCACATATGGCCGTATAGGGGCCATATATGGCCCTTGATGGTACATACATGGGCGACATGTGGCCCTTGATAGGAGATATTTGGCCAATATATGGATATATAAAGCACATCTATAGCTACATGGGTCATTTCTTAATATACATGTCTCATCAAGGGTCAAAAATTACCTATATATTGGCCAAATATGGCTGTATATGGACCATTTTTGTCCCTTAGTGGGATATATGGTCATATATAGTACTACATATATGGTTGCATTTGGGCCATATTCCCCCTTGATGGGTAATATACAATAATATTGTCGAATATGAGCCATATATGGATATGAAACACCTTGCCAAAAGCTGTTACACTATGTGCGAGCAGATCTGAAACTTTATTGCAGATCTGCCAAGGTTTTTTTTGCAGCTGGATGTATAGCCTGGTGTGCAAGGCATCTTTAAATACACAAAGGGCTGAAACAGCAGGCCTGCTATGACATCACGCTCGTCAGCTCAGGGTCCCTGTAGCGTTGCTAAGCAACCGAATTCAACGCCTCGTTGCATGTTTAAAGAGCCACTTGTCAAGATCAAGCTGGCATGACACGTCGCTTGACGTCAGGTGAGTTTCATGCGATGTGTATTGAAAGGGTTACGTGTTGAAAGTGAAGACGAAACAATAGGCAAGTGTCTGGCACACGAGGGTCACGTGCGTGAACAAAAGGTCTGTCGGCTACCTTCACAGAGGTCATAGAGTGGCACGTGACTAACAATAATATGGGTCAAATGTATTACTTCGCCAGAACAGGCACTGAAATTGGTGTTGAAAGCGATAAAATTGCGGATTCATACATTATTTACTTGGAATTTTATAAGCCGAAAAACCAACTGAAGGTGACATATTTACATTACTTTTGACTGAAAGTTGATATGTCGTGTACGTGTATGTTCACACTAATTGTCAACTTACCGTTTATTTGATATATGTATACGTTTTTATGGCACATATATTGCAATCAGATGAGAGGTGATGGCTCCCTTATAACTCGGGGTGATTTGGGTGGAAACTCTCAGGTGTATCAAAATGTTATTCAATAGTTTATTGCCATTTGGACTATTAATTAGTAGCCCAAATTGACAATTTCAACAATATCAATCTCAACTTATAACTTTAAAGTCCACAAAAGATTGGTTCAAGATGGAAAAAATCAAGTGTTTTGGAATGGGCATCAAGGAGTCCAGATCTAAACCTGTGGGGTGTTCAGTGTTCTTGCAAAGAAGGTTTATTCAAGAAACAAACAAATAATGTTCATGAACAACCAGACAATCATATAGATGCATGGGACCAAATCAGCCCGGAATTATGCTGTAAACGTATCGATCCAATGTCAAATCGATTATTTTATATTATTTTAAATCAGGGCGCATAAATTGATAAAGTGCTACATCGCATATAGTTTCATACTGGTCTTATATTTTCTTAATAGTTAAAATTAAGTTTTTGTGTCTTTGGTTTTATATTTGACAAAATTGTGCGAATGACACGTATACACATAATTATTGTTCTATAATGACTTGTTGTTTTATAATGTTTGTTAAAGTTTAAAACCATTCTAGTTTTTTTCTAGGTGGAAAACATGGTGATCTTGTATTTAAACATCCTTAACAGACGTCATGTATAAGTTGCAATAGCTAATGCATTTCCACACGTCTATTTCATATGAAATTAATTGCACATGGCTATTTAAAAAATGAATTAGAAAATAAGCGAAATTATATATCTTTCTGAGTTCTCGTTCTTTGAAACATAATTTGCTTTATAATGGAAATTTTGCCAAACATATTCTACATGCAGCTTCGAACGATGGCCGACGACGAATACCACTTGATAAGCCATTTAAAAAACCACTCTTGTATCTAAATCCAGCGTGAAGTGCCTATGCATTTAAATTTGTATTGTCCATAGCATGCATGCATCGTGTTGAAACGTGCATAAACGGTCAAATGGTTCGACATGTTCCATGCCTGAGCTTAACTTTATATTTATAGTGTGATTAAAAGAACCCATGCATGTCATGAGGTTGGCTAACTTGGCTTCGTGGCTTTCCAAATCTCTCATTTGAATCGCAGATAACAATGGCAAGAGACATACGTGTTACGTAAGTTAAATCCGACCTTGAACCGAGCATATCAAGAGATATCATTTACACGGGCATGCACGCAAGAAGTGCAGCGAGGTAAAATTTAAGTTACCCGAACATATCGATTTTCCGTCTTTCTTGCGTTACTCTCCCCCTATAAAGGATCATACCATTTTGGATATCAAATCGGAGAAGGCCGGAACTGATAATGTTATAAACGAAAGGTCCATTGCCGTTGACGCTTCAGGGCAAACACCCTTGCATTTAACGTCAATTAAAACGGGGAAAAAGCGCTAATAGGTAATCACTCTTAATGCATACACGAGGTGAGCTAAAAATCATATTAGTCCATGAACATTGCGTTGTATACTTGTTAATTCAAATCTTAAAAAGTCAATGCTACTCTGTAAATGTATACGGATTTCAGTCCTCATTATAAATATACACGCCTCACGTGTAATAAGTGAATTTTTACTCAAAACGAATGACCAAATGCATTTTCAAATACATATTTCGCAAAATTCAAACAAGTGCACATGAATGTATACATATAGTTCACAAAATTCAGAATTTTAAACAATCAAACCATAACTCAAACCCCTACAAATTATACTGTGAAGCTTCTAGTAAAATTTCATCATATAAAAGAATATATATACAAAAAATGACGCTATCTTGGGTCGATAAAATGTGTTCTTTAATTGAACAAAAACGGAATTATATGTCGCGTTTTTTGTCTTTCATGTATACCACAAAAAAAAATTTTTTTAAATAAATAAAAAAGTGATAATGGATTACCTTTTTTTAGCGTGTATATATACATACACACGCACCCAATTTTATTTTAACATCCGTAATTATTCTCCTTACAATATGCATTTGCCATATTCAGTGCATGCAGTTGGATATTTAAATAGCGAAATATATTTTATATTATGGTGCATAACATATTTAATTACACTAAAATTACTTCATAATAAACTTTAGTAAACCACATTTATACGCACATTTTATTGCTAAAGTTATCATTTTTCATCATTTTTTTATGTAGAGATATTTAGATATTTCTGAACTTCATGATACGATTAATTGTCATCTTATAATGAGACAAAACACCGTGAATATGCAGATTTAAAAATATATATATATATGTATTGCGTTTTGGGATTATATACATCTAACCGATTTTATTTTTACACGAGTTTTTTTATAACATTATACACATACAGTTCATCAAAACTACCGTTGAAACCGTACTGTAATAAAAACGGCATTAGAAGACGACATTAGGACGTCTTTCGTACAAAAAACCACGCATTTTGGATCGATAAAATGACGTCGTTGGACGCAAATGGGTATATATATAGGTGGATGAACGTACGAGATCCAGTATACAAACGTCCCCGACACTGCCAAGAGATGCCGCCCGGTGATACCCTATATACAACACGCACACTCGAATGTCAAGGCTACATCGTCGAAACAACTGGTCTCTCGTCGTATCGGGTGCGTATAACATGCACGAAACGGCCGAATAATGAGGGGTACCGTCATCACGGTTCAACGTACAAGCGACTCCCCCGCTTACATGTTTTTTTCCCCATCACCCAAAGTCAACGGTGCAACAGCCTCCCCTCCAGCCTTAAGACTCCCACAAGACTCAGGTCTGACACGGGGGACTCCCCTTCAACCGCATGCACTCATCACTCATCATTAGGGTCCTAACCGCGCGGGCCTGAGGGACCCAAGGAAGGTCACGTCGGGGGTAGCACGGTGGCGATCCTATATATGGGAGGGATTCATGCAACGACGAGGACAATACAGGGATGACGTCATCTCGACTGCCCGGGGGATATTTTTAGCTTCTGTGCACGCAATAGCCTTCAGAAGAAACACAGATTTATAAAGGGACGAACCTTATTTTGTCCTGCGTCTTCAGAACACAAATTACGAGTTTGATTTGTTTTCTTGCTTATTTGTAACGTTTAACGACCCTCGTAGATCTGTTTAGATCCCATCATATATTGTTCGATCTTGTGTCCGATTGTTAACTATTTCGACTGTTGTGATCCTGCAAATGTGACGACCTCAAACTTGGATCCACTTCTGTTATCGCTTTCTGTTTTACTCAGAAAAACGATCAAATTTTCAACTGAACTAAACTTAGACCAAAAGCTCCATAAAAAGAACATCAAAATAGAACGTCCCCAAGAATAATAGAACAAAACAGCTCGCATAATCGAATTCGCAGTCGTCCCAATGGATGACATTTGACGCTCTGCTTTAACCCCTTGCCATTGATTAGATAACACCATTTTTGATGGGTTTTATGATCAACTACTTAAACGACGCGGCTGTTCAATTTTCATTCGATTCTAAAACCACCTTTAAAAAAGCGAACGAAAATTCCATGAAAATCATCGTCTCAAGGGATGACATTTGACCCTCTTTCACAGGAAGTTGGGAACAAGCCTGGAAACAACTTTAAGCAGCCCATTCATGTCACTGGAATGACGTTTGGTAGATATGCCAACAGCTATACATATGTAGGTCCCTTGTCTCCACACAAAGTTCAAATACTATTTTTACAGGGATTTGCATGTGCCAAAATGAGTTCTTTTTTAAAGAAACAAAAAGGTCCCATTTAATGTAACTGTATATACATATATAGGTTTGGAAGTGCCATCAGTTTGGTCCCTTGGGTCGACATGAAATGAGATTTGATTGTCTGATCTGGTCAACCGATATGTGGCGACAATTTGAGGCCTAGTGTTAGTGGCATAAGCCAAATTGAGGGTTTAAACAAGCTTAACTTTTGCATGGTAAATTAAGTTTAAGCCTTTATAAATGACATACTGCTTCGCGAGTATAGGATTTTTCTAACTTATAAGCATATTATACGAACTGTGTTAGTGTTTTGACAGTTTGTTTATAATTGTATCAGCAACGTATTATAAAATTAAGAGTTTTGTTATTGTTATTGTAATTACGCAGTAGTTTTTAATTCTCCTTAAAATAATTCAGATGCTTAACCGTGTCCTTTCAAAGTAAGCATGTAATGTTTATCGTTCACTTCTATGTATTGTACATATAGGGACACATTAGTATAACATCCGTGCATAGTTAGCTATAAGATTTACGATTCTTGGTATAGTTATCTTGTGTTAACTTGACAACGCATTTGGATAGCAGTCCACATGCAGTCTCGACAATGTCATCACCTTTGAAAACCACGCACGGTTTACGCGCCAATTACTCTTCCATTAAGCTACAATGGCAGTTAAATTTAACGAACATTCCGGTTTACAATTCGTTTATTAACTTGCCACAAGTTTTAATTTATCGTTCATTTCTCAATTGGACCAACAAGACTCTTTTTAACGGCGCCCATGGCAACAATTCCTGGGTTTGTGCAATCTACCAAAAAGATCAATTTACATTGTGGCTGAAAAAAAAACACGCCACAAAAACGACGTCCAAGGCACATGATAAGATACGACCATCTGGTCAATATCAGATTACCGACGAAAAGAGCCAACACGCCAACTAATTTATTTACTGTGGAACTGTTTACGACTTGTTTTAACCCAGAGTGCCCCATTGACAAGTACTCTGGAGTCTCTTGGCATCTTGTCATTGTATATTAGCGCCATTTTGGACTTGCTTCACTCCATTCTTCCAGCTTTTCTGCAAGATTTTCTTGTCATTGACAAGATCTCAAGCACCAAAACCTGTCCACACTGATCACCCATATGTCAGTAGAACAAGCACCCAAAACTTGCAGCTAATAATACTAGAATGAATGAAAATGAATGAATGAAAAATTGGAGTCTGATTTCCAAATTTCTGTTAAAATTTCCAAAATTATCTCAATACTTCAATAGCGAAATGAAAGTATACCTGAAAATTATAATTCCATATATGAACATATCAGATATTGGGCATATGTGGAAATGTATAACAATGGCATTTATAATGATCCATAAATGCTAACATCAACGGGTATGTACATGTATATCTACATGCACACATGTTTCTAATCTCTGTAATCTAATATACACCTGTCATAAACAAGTAATACTTTTAGTCCATGTTTTCTTCCATTCATCGACATATCAGTTTTCAGACATATACAGAAATACCATATATGTGTAGGACATGTGGCCATATCATTTTTCCACCAGGAACAGGTTCGCTCGGTTATATTACTGTATATCTTGGTATATTCGCCATTTAATTTCAATGGAATAAACGCTAAAAAATAACCCAAATACATAGAAGAACAGCTGCCAAAATACAGCAATTATTTTAAGCCTTCTAAGAATTAAGTTATAATTTATATGGGAAAATAGAAAATACAGAAACCTTGCATCCACGAGATATGTATAATTTTAATTTCTAAGACTTGCCAAGTTTGAAAGCTTATCACTATTTTTTTCCGAATAAGATTGATTTTATGAATTTCACCGATGCATAAAATAAAAATAGAGGTGCACGCAATGGTCCCATTTCGCAATGCCATGGACTAAATTTGGTCCTAAATGTGCACAGGCCTGCATGCAGTTCAAAAAATGTGAATGTTTAAAATGTATCAGATTTTGTTCACCAGTTACACGTGCCAAAAGCATAAATTAAAAACAAAAATGTTGTCCTCGATAAAACGTATAACGTTTCCGCGGCCTGTTTTCCTACATAGTTATCCCCGACTGCTTTTTTTTATTTATTTTTTTCCATTAAATTTTGTAAAAGAAATCTTAACTGCTAAAGTGTGTCATCGAGCTCAATTAGCTGACAAGTTGTAAGTCTTAAGATTATGAAACCCTATAAGAGCACGCTATCTTTCGCATACAAGCATAGCCGTTGAGTATGACGTCACTGGATCCACACTTGTTATCTTTGCAATGACAACAAAAAAGACCTTATCATGTTTACAATATGGAATGATTATATAGCAAGATGCGTATGGAAATTAATATGATAAACGCATGTGTAAATTCTTGTGCGAACGTGCACGATTAACACCTGCATGCCCTTACGTACAGAATTCAAATAAACTTTAGCATTGACGTTATCACTGTATGCAGTGTAAACGTATAGTGCACATAGTTCCACGAAACTTACCAATTGTTGCAGAAAGTTCTATTGTTTGCTTCGTGGAAATAGCTAATGTATGTACTTCATACATTTTTAAAAAAAATATTATTAAGGGACGTCAGCGCGCATATATCGTTTATACCATCCCTAATTAATCAACGACGTACTCTACACAATTTATATAGGTAATTAAAGATGTGGTCATCAGGAGAATCCAATAGACAGTTTTCGCATGCCAAAATCTTTATACTTACTTACCTTAACTTTAATGTCGGGAAGGGAAAAACATGTGCACGTATGGGCACTCGTTACATAGAGTTCATTATGTGTGTCAATGGTGCTCCTCCCTTCCCGCCATTAAAGTTAAGGTAAGTATAAAGACGTTGGCATGCTCAAACATGCTTTAAAGGAGTTTTTCATTTCGCTGTATAATTGTGGTCGAGGTGGGGCGTTGTATCGCGCGTGGCAATTATTTGATTGGATAAGCTGATAAATCATCAATTCATTAGTATAGCCTGTTTCGATAATTTGATGAAGTACTTTTGATTGAAAAATGATGGCATGCCTGAAACGCAGCATAAAAGCGCGTTCCTGGTCAAACGACGTATATATGAGCGAATATGTACGACGTACATCACGAACTCGCCATGGGATCTGTAGTTAAACTCTAATCTTATCCATCGTGTTCTCGCCAAAGTTGTCCCCCGATTTTGGACTTTTTGAAGACAATTGCCAGCAGTCTTCTTTACGCAATGCTCCTTGAAGTGAGCACGGAGACCCCCTAGGGTCGTGCGGGTGCATAACAATTAAGGATGCATGAGCGATTTATGTGACACGGTACCCACGCACGACTGTGCTCGAGTCTGCGGCGTTCAACGCAGAGACCTCGTAACCCAGTAACCGTGGCGACAGTGGCGAGAGATCAACGTCCACTTCCGTTGCCATTGTCTGGTTCGGGAGGGCCGGCAAAAATAATCACTTTCAACAGGATTTCGAAGCGTTTGTTTTTGCACAATGGGTGCTCTGGGGTGGAAAGGCAGTGCGTGCATTCGCACACGGGGCTTCTTTGACTCCATTACATACCTCCACAGAGAGGGGGATTTGGAGAACCTTCACCCTGGGACCCCTTCACACCTAGACCTACGTGTATGTCAAATTGAAACAGATTTCTGATCGTGTTGTCCTGACATTTCGTGCACCATGAAAACGTTCAAAGTCTGGACAGATTTTTAAAAAAGTGTACACATGTACACAGTATTTTTAACTTTATAATGATCAAATTGTTTGGTCATAGAGAGATCCTACAATACACTTTACTAGTCTGTTGTTTACATGTCACGTGTCGTAAGACAATTCACAAGGGTGGATTTACAAAATCGTAAACATCAAATCTTGTGCTTGTGAATTTCATTTTTTTTATCGTTACTAATATGATATGAAAATGGTGTAATTGAAAGAGTAATGATAAAGGCATAATAAGAAAATGCTCTGGTATTAAACTACATTAAATTTATTGCTGCCCAATTCTGCAATAGGTGGTAGGATAGTCTTAAAGGAGAAATTGTCATACAGAGATACCTGGGTTCACGAGCATAATCCGTTCTTTGACCCTGTTCGTGAACCGAAAAGTTCGTGATCCGAGGTATCATTGTACGTCATACTATGCTCAATGATTCCAATGACGTTAAGGCTGAAAACCACATATACATATATATGTATATGTGGTTTTCAGCCTTAACAACAAATATATGCTGCACGTAAACATGTCATTATGAAACTATAATGGAAAATAGCTATAATTACATTCGGTACCTTCAAATAGACAGTTTAATCTGACAGCCGTTAGCCGGAGAAGTTGTAGGAGGCATTCAAAAAAGCACGCCCCAAAACTTCCTTCAAAAATTGACGAAACGGCTCCAACCCGGTGTCCATTCCATCCCTGGGATGGGCATCGTTTTGGACCATTTTTTGAAGACATTTTGGGAACGTTCTATTTAAATGCCCCCCAACAGCGTCTCCAGCTGGCGGTTGCCAGATTCAACAGCACCTAATTCAAGGTACCCCCACTGCATATGGAGCAAAACATTCTCCATATCACCATGCACTTGTACTGTCAGTATGGCCATTCCAGTCTTTAAGCAAGGTATTATCACACCGCTTAAAGCCGCACATATGATCGCATTGCAGTGCCTAGCAACAGCTCGGCTTTAAGGCATTCAGGCAGCCCTGTTACTACCGTAACTACTAGCGCAGTCCATTTTTCGATACCCCCACTTGTTCTAACCGGCCTTACCCCGTAGCCCTCCGCTGGAGCACAATCCTGGCACCGCAGTGCCCACGCCATATCCGAAAGAGCGTTAATCCGAGCCAAGCAGCCTCGGCACGCAATTCGGGGTTTCAATAACCTTGGACTGCCTTTGAGCTGCCTCCGCCTACGTCAGCGCATCCGAATTAAATGAAAAAAATAGTCCGCGCGGAGGGTTCCAAGTTTACTATATTCAATGCAGCTATTCCGGCTATCGATCCGGAAGGGAAAGTTACTCGGGCCCACGTGGTGAGAGAAAAGGTCCCATAATCCCTTTCCCCTGCCTAGGATGCCCTCGGGGTAAGACCCGCCGTGGCAGTCAATTCTCGACCCAGGGTTTCTCGGCGTTTTTTTTGGGGCCCAAGTTACTTTTCGAATGAATGGCCACCTGCACCATTAAAACAATCTGTCCTATAATCAGCAGCCTTTTGGGCGGGTTTTAGAATGCCCTTGATTGCCATGATGGGCAGTGATGAAGGGGGCGCTATCATCGGTGGGGATCATTTGGAACCCTCCTTTTCCCAGATATTGGCGGGTTGGGAATATATTCCTGGGGGCCATTCAAAAAGGATGTCCTCCAGAGGGGGGTAGGGGGTCCACTAATGATGGTATTTTTCAGTTTGAGTTTTAATGGTCAGTGAAAGGGGAAATAGACGCCAGAAGAAATAAGTCCCAAATCTACTTGAATTTTTAAAACCTTGTGAAACTCGGGAATTATGCCTAACTGTGTTAAACACCAATTTTATGCTGGAATTTCCCTTCGAGATCAGATTTCCGTTAATCAGAAAAATCTGGAAAATGTCGTGGAATTGGGATGTGATTTTGTATGTTCCAATAACTTTTTTGGACACCCTACTTTTCAAAAAAAATAAGGACGTCTATGAGAGGGGTAGGGAATTTGGGATAAACTGGACATCGTGTTTACAGGAGGTTGGGGATTCAATATTTGATAGAATTTCAGGGACGTCCTTTTTGAATGGCCCCTTGGTTGATGCTCAATGTGTCAAGGGTTGTTTGGATATCAGATGCGTGTGAAGGCCGTCAAAGCCACCCTATACATGGATCTTGATAATAACATACATATGTACCCAGTATACATACGTGTGATGTGCGGAGGTTTTTCCAAGCTTTAACTGTTGCGATCATAGAGTTTTACAAAATCTGACCTCCAATTCTGTTTAAATAGAGATTCTATATATAGTCAATATCTAAACAGTGTATATATTTCGAAGATGAGAATTTCCATAGTCTTAATATTATTCAGGTTACATTTTGAATTAATAAAGTTATGAGGTGGAAAATGACTGCACCAAATACACCTTTTAGTACTTGTAAATAAGGGAAAATATAACTTAAAAATGGATATTTACATCAGTTCCCTCACGAGTCTGACTCGCAATTTAGGTAGTCAATAATGTCACTGTCATGCTATCATTGGAGAAAAAAACCGAAACCATCGACAAGTAAAAGTGATATTTGCTTTGCTTTCATACTTTAATCATGACGAGTTTTATCATAATCCTCTTAAGTCTGAGTACTCCTCGTGTATCCATCATATTTGGCATTTTTAGAGACTTTAACATCAAAAGCATAGTGTTTTCTCAGTTTTCTACAACACTCCTTGATAAGGTAGTATGAAAAAGTAGGTCGCATTGAAAACGAGGAAACACGTGTTTCATGAAAAATTGAGGCAATAGAAAATAAACGAACAATGTTCAGAGTTGTATCCAGCTAAACTGCGAACATGTTCTCACTGCTCGGCACACGCAGTATTTTTCCTCCTCCCGTTATTGCTTTTTATCTTCTTTGAATTTATTCGGTTGAGGGCGAGTCCATGCTTGCGGGGAAGGAGGGCGAACCATAAAAGCATTTCCACCGCCGTTTATTGACGGCATTTCAAGAAGGCTATTAGATTATCTCGATCCCCGTGGGCGAAATCACGCCAAACAGCGTATCAGCCGCCTTGTCAACGCCTCTCCAGAGCACACACTGGAATTCAATAAATGCGGGGAGATAATAAAAAAAATCCATAGAAACACAAGCTTAGGCCTACGTAAATAGACCGAGGGTCACGACCCACGTTGCATTCGTGTTGCCTCCACCCCTCACCTTCCACAAAATTGCCATCACTATTAATGGGAAAAAACAGCTAGAGGTCCTCCCGACACATCCTACATGGAATGGGACAACGTTTACGCAAATTTCATTTTTAACACCCATCCTGTTAATGCATGCAACGATGCCACGTGTATCTTGTACATTGGCCACGTGGGTACTTTGGGCCAGTTCTTGGTGTTTTGTTTTTTTAAATTCTGAAAAAGTGTACAATAATTATGATCCAAACTGACCAGGTCAAATAGAATCAACCCTCCTCTCCCCGAATATGACATTTTTGCTCTCTGATTAACAGGTGCAGGGATATTCACGTCAATTTCTGTCACAAAGTTACCCCATCCTGTGAGATAACTTTTGGCCGGTGCATTTTCCAGTCATATCCATATACAGGGGGGAAAAGCAGGTATACGTATGTATGTAAGCATCTTAATTCAAATAACTACCGTAATACAACTCCTACGAAGAGTCTGGTTACTATACACACCCAATAAGCTATCATATATGGACATATATGCGATAACATATTACCCAAGTATACATCCTCATTATACAACATAACCACCCATAATTTATCAACTTGCTATACAGGCCCATACATACCATATGTCCATTTATTAACGATATTTTCCAAATACAGTGGATTCCGCTTTATCTGGACACCGGTTAATCTGGGCAGCCATTTATTAGGGCCAAATTGTCAAGAA
>JAUJYV010001318.1:0-18976 GCA_033995625.1 Ophyiulus pilosus
GCCTTTTTCATTACTTTTGAACAAAAGTTCATCTATTTATGACACAGGAACATGGGGTTACAAAAAAAGTCATAACCCTAATGTACATATGTATATATATATTGAATTCTGCACTTACTAAGGATTTTCTTCCAGGAGGTAGTAATAGTTACTACAAAACCTGGAAGAAAGCCGGTCTTTAAAATACCACACTCGAACCATATATTTGAATGTCCCCCAAAAATGTACCATGCAGACAATTTATTTGGGCAAACCAGCATGGTAGTCTAAACCTACACATAGTAGATGTATAGAGAATTTAGCCACTTGTGCCTCTTTTCTAATACTATGAATATTTTTTAATTTGGGCAATTCTGATAATCGTGATTTGCGTTATTAATGACTATATAGTGATGATATTAAGGTAAAACTACTAATTGCAGCATGCCATCGGGTGTTGTTTCAGTTGTAAAAGTTTGTTGGCAGAAGCGCTTCTGTTTGCTTTCCATGCTCCTATATAACCTCCGTTCTAGTCTTCGACACAATGAGGGGATGACCTTGAGTGGATTTGTACGCTGGTTTTTGATCGTGGATTTGCACATTTCGGCCCCTATAAGATATTTTTGGGTCTAGATAAATTCGTATAACCCGGCCCTCGATTCCAAAATGTTCTTATCCCGGCAAAAGTCATTAAAACCAATTTGCGACACGCCTCCTGTACCAAAAACTATGCCGAAATAGTTAAGCCTCGTCGATTGGAATGGTTGCGAGTAGAATTTAAATCGGCAGTTTGATTCAGGTAAGGGTTATTATGTTATGCCATTTGAATTATTATATATTACATATGTTGTTCTGCTTGTCGGAGATTCTCATGGGCTGCATGTATTACTGAAATGGTCCTAATTAATGTCTGTATAAACGTTGTCATATTTCTCTTTGCACCAAGGAACTGCCATGTGCCAAATGCAAACATATACGTACAACAACGTATAGTATCACCTGTATGTAAATTTCGATGAACTAAAAGTATCATCGTATTTGGTCGGAATGATTGTAATGAATCAGAATGTATTAAAGGACAGCATTAACATCATGCAGAGTCTACACTTCACCACACGTTCAAGCCAAATACTATGTCCTCTTGTATCATATATTCACTATACGTATATCGCGTATTCACACTTAATTTATCAAATGAAATCAGATCACTAACGGATGTTTGGGGGCTAAATCTTATAACAAGGAACGATATGCGTAGGGTTGAATATATAATCATAAAACAAACAAAGCACGTGCTTGGGGCTCTAATGGAAATGTAGCAGAGTTTTTACCATACCCAGCATGACCCTACCTATCATACTAACTTTGACTCAAAACTATACTCTTCTTTAGTTGATTTTTTTGTTAGATTCTCAAAAATATTCTAGCAGTGTCCTAATTATACATGTGGTAAATTTTTAGGAATTATAGGCAGCACTTGCCTTTAATCTCAACCTAGTACTCCTTAAGAATATTAAGATAGAAAATAGATTATGCTGTAAATTTAAGTATAAATATTGCTTGCATCGTATGTTACTGCTAATTAAAACCCAGGGCTGGATTTTGCCAAAAAAGGGTTAAACCACTATGGATATTATGTCCTTGATGAAACCATGATAATATGACAGTGAAACCCTTATACGAACAAGTACATTTTGGAATCACTTTAATGAAATTTCATCTCTATTAATTGATTTTTTGAATGTAGTCTAATCCCTTTACAAATATACTAAGCAGCATGTGGCCTATTGCCGTGTTGGTCGTTAAATAACCACCAATAAATAAATAACCTGCTAATCAAACTGTCACAAACTCAAGTTGACATTAACCTCGACTCTTTCTTAGATACAGTGATGCCAACATGACCACTGGTAGCCATAGCAACTCACCTGAAAAAATACCCCAATGTTTATCACAACCAGCTGGGTTGTTCAATGGTAGTGTTTATGGTAGTGTTTTGTGCAAGGAAATTCAGTTGAATCCTTGGTCTATTTACCTTACGTGTGTTTTTCCATCTGTTGCAATTCGTTTCATATCAATTTGGTTCACATCCTTCAACGTGCTAGTAATCTAAGATCATTCACATTGTTAAATAAATGTAAATTTACAAACAATACCTTCATGGTATCTTCCTTCCAGAGTGCATATATACGTGTATACTATATGGTATTTAATAAAGGAGTGGTGAGGGTCAGTGGTGCAGGCATGCATAATTTTATTTAATATACATTTAAACTTTTAGAATAATGTTTATAGAAGGAAATGCATGTAGATTAATATCTCCAATGATGAATTGATCAGTAAGATGCTTCGGATACGTACCTGGGTCTGCTAACCTGCTTACGTGCTCCCTGTTCTACGACATTTGAATGCAAACATCCCTAATCTATTCCTGTCACTTAAATTTGTATGGATTGGTGCCATTTATAATCGATCAGAAATGGAAAATGTCCCCAACCGTATGTGGTTGGTTATCAATTGAATTTTGAGTTATCTGGAGATTGTACAAATTGAGATTTGAAAAAATCTTTTCGTGCCAGGGGAACATCTTCACTTGCTATGAAAAGTTAAATACACGATTCCAAGGTTCTGAAAGTTCTATGGATTCGTTATCTTATGTAAAACAATTACTTTGCATCCAACCTTAGCATAATCATTTTAGGCATGCAATTCTAATTTCCTTTTCATTACGTGCCGAGATGTTCAACCTCGTTGCCTGCATAATTAATAACAAGGAAGCATCCCGTAAATTATTTTAAACAATTAGATTTTTAAGTCTGATAACGCATTTTTGATTATTCTAAAATAAAGCAATAAAAATGTGGAATTGTAAGTGGCGTTAATCAGCTAACAAGAATCATACATGAAATTTTCTACTATTCTTAAACAGCTTGATTTCAAACCCCCGAAAGATTTTTATGGGAATTCTCCTCAATATGCCTCTTTCTCTACAGCGTGACGTGCTGTTGCGTGATTCCAAGTTCATTTCTTATTAAAAAAGTACTCGTTTATAACCCCAGAAAAACATATAGATAACAGATGTCAGGTCACGCCATGTGAAACTCCTTTTCATAGTTTGCGTTCATTTCTATACCTGTGCTCTACACCCTGCCCACACGTTTTGAGAATACATGATTTTGCCTGGGTATGTATTGCAGATAACCTACTGCACCAAATTTTACGAATTGTATAATTTGCACTTTGTAGAAGGTTTTTAGCACTATTTGCATCGTGATGTCTCATGCAGCGTAGCTAATGTTTTAAGTTTTCTTATAAAGTTGCACACTTTAAAGGCTTTTAAACTTGCAGAGGTGCAGCATGCTCCTGCACCCTGCCTATTTTACATTCTATTGTTTGGCATTCCTTAAACCATTTTTTTAAATCCTAGGATACAATACATGTACACATTCCTTAGTCAACATTGAACCTAGAGTATACTGAACTTGATCTTGGTCCAATGATGTTGTTGCCGTATTTGTAGGGTTTTTGCAAGCACTTTCAAATGTTTTATTTATATTGAAGATTGAATTTTTAAGAGTTTTGACACAACTCTGCGTTTGCTCATTCTCATGCATATTTATTGTATAGCACAATTTATTTCAAGGCTCTCTTAAGAGGACTTTTCTAGGTTTTAAAACAATTTCCCCTGACCAAATTGACCACTAAACATGCAAGAAAATGACATACCAATCAATGGGCTAACTGAGTTTATCTCTTCACTTTTGTGTTTACTAATACCTAGCTGTGTGAAAACAAATATAATATTTATAAATTGAATTTCCCTGACTTTTTCAAAATAAGTCACTCGCTGGTTTTTGAGGTCTGGGGGAACCCTTTATTTTAACACCTAGGCATGATGGCTTAACTGCTTTTGTTTCTGTATTTTTACTGTTATGTGCACACTCCAGTTTTTTGCACATCAAGTAATCATGATGTTTGCTCTGCTTTCATTACAGAATCTTGCTTAGGCTTTGCACTTCTATGCCTACCAAAGACAACTTTGGGATAATGACAAAATCGTTCGTGACCAAGAAAAAAATATTAGGGATTGCAGTAGTGGGCACGTTAATTGCTTTCATTGTATTCTCTAACATAAACGGTCAGGTGCAAGAAGAAGATGTCACCTATCCCAGCACGATAGCTAATGTCCAGCTGATAAAACACACAATCACTACTGATCCTTGCACTAGCGAAACTTACATGCTAGTGTTATGCGGTTCAAATCCAGCGCACAGGGAAGTTCGAGATGCCATACGAGAAACATGGGGGAACCCAAAAATCCCAAATTTTCCATTCAGATTGGTGTTTCTTTTTGGAAAGGTAACTCAACAAGTTTTCATCAGACTTCATATGTGTTATTGTAACGGGAAAAGTTACTTTGCTTTGTCCGATAAAGTCCTCAACTCTCAATTCTTGTTTTCTGGAGTCATCGAATGATAAAGTTTGGATTCCAAGAGTTATTTTGTTTAATTTTATGGTAGATTTTATAAGGTACTCTCTTTAACATTTTAATGAGCAGTAAATCTGAATTTGAGTAATACTTTATTAAACATTGTAAATATTTTTAAATTTGAAAACTAATTTGTCTTAAATGAAATGCAGCTGAATATGTAATAATTTATGAATTAATCTTGTATCGCTGAAAAAACTTCGACATCCGAAACATATTCATAATGTACGTTTAATGTGTAGACTTTTAAGTTTTTATGTGTATATTTAAATTTTACATCCAGAACTGTTCCATTTGATTAATTTTCCTCGTCTTTATATACATATAGCCAACTGACGATTACGTTCAACAAAATTTGGAAGAAGAAAGTTTGAAATATGGAGATATTTTACAAGGTGATTTTGTTGATTCATATCATAATATCACACCCAGAGATCTTATGGGATTAAAATGGGCATGGAATAACTGCAAGCAAGCACGTTTCATTTGTCGAGCTGACGACGATATCGCATTTGACGTTTACTATTTAATCGACGTTTTGGAAGAAAGATTTGCCAAAATAAAAGACTTTGTCGCTTGCTTTTACATTACTCGAAATGCCACCGTGGAACGGTCTGGAAGGTACGGCCTGACCGTCGACAAATTTCCAAATACAACCTATCCGGATTTTTGCCACGGGTGGATGTACATGCTGACGCCGAGCATGGCAGACAAACTGGTGCGCATTTCATCAGAAGTGGAACCATTTTGGATTAACGACGTATACATAACTGGATCGCTTGTTAAAGCCTTACAAATGGAAGTAGAAGATCTGTATATGAATTACACATTAGATTATGCCATGAGTATACGCATTCTGCACGGGTATAACACTCTTCCTTATAAAGTATTACCCACAAAAGCGAAATCATCCGTAACACGCGAATTGCAGGATCTCTACAGGAGAAGTGCCTTGAGAATGGGGCTCCCTCGTCATAAATCTCCAAAACCGCCTTTATGAATTTAAACTAATTACTTCATTATTTCAAAGGAATTGTTAGAATTTTAAATTGGTGCGCAAAGCTGATTGTTATACGTTACTTATACTGTATGTATGTTTTGAGTGAGGAGTTTTTGCATAGTCCCAAATAGTCAAACACAAATCATGTTCTCAAAATGTGGCCTTAAGAATAGGTTTATGTCAAGTATGAATAGCAGCAGTGGATGAAACACTGTCAATCAGGTTCAGTGTATAGAAAACCAGCAACTGGATCCCAGAAATTGATTAAATAATCATGCAGTATGTAATTCTGAAAGGGCTTAGGAATATTTTGTTGTCCATTTTTACCTCGTTTACAACATTTCCCCCCCCCCCAAGTTTTGAACTTAAGAAGTTGGGAATTGTGTTTAATATTTATTGTGTTGTGGAAAATATGGATGCCTATTGATTTTTGGCAAATTTTTACCCGCTTTTCTTTCTATTCCCATTCCTGACATCGATCATAAGATATGAACAGCCCAATCAATACGTTTGTGGTCTGTATTTGTGTAAACCATTATCGTGTAACTTTTTATCAAATTGAATTGCAACAAATGATCTGGTGTTGTTATGAGAGGGAGTTTTGGTTTTTGAAATTTTGTTGTATTTCTATATAATGATAACCATATCAATTTTGTTCTATTGCCTGTGCCATACAAAACTTTGTTTTGCTTTTATTTCGTTTGATAAGAAATATGCTTTCATAAACTCGATGTTCATATTCAGACAAACTAGCTTACAATATACAAGATATCCATCCAATAATAACAATGCTAATACAAATTATCATTTGTAATTAGGGGAAACGATATTCATAATGTGGATTTAAAATGAATCATTGTTTGAGAAAATTAATTATCGATATCAATAGTGTTTTTAATTAAAACTCGTTAAAATGTTTCTCAATGAAATTAATCATATACCACTATACAAATAGTTTTTTATGATTAATCATTGACTGCTCAACTGTAGAATTGTCTCCCGCCTTATTTGCAATAATAATAAATGATCGCAAGAATTATAATATGTGAATTGCAAACTGAAAGTGAAATTATGATTGCAACTTAATGGCATGCAAGATATTAACTTTGAAAGATTTTATTTTGGGCGGTTTTATTGAAGACTATTGAGTTTATCGACAAATCTATTTACTGATATGTTTGATGTGAAGTTTACATAATTTTTTACTTCCATGTAATGTTAATTTACAAAGTCCTTTAATGGAAAACGTCAATTAATTATGTAAATTAATTTAATAAACGTGATGATACCCTATTCATTACCCATGATGAGCATGGTGTATTACGTACAGTATAAAGATATTTTTAAGCAAGTTTTTGTTAATTTGGTAGATTGATAATAGCAATTTACATACTGTATGTTTATTATTTTTCAGGTTTTTCAATGTAACATTTAATGCAAGGATGGAACGTGTTAAAATGACCACTGATACTATTGGTGCGTGCAATACTCTCAAATTACATGTAAATCGCACATGCATTGTGGGATTCAGCCCACCTGGCAGTTGAATCCCAAATTGCATAATTTTTTTTTCAAATATTGACTTTAAAAAAAATTAACAGTTATTTATTTTTATTTCATTTGTTTGTGTAGTTTCTGAACGACCCTCGTGTTGATGCTTCATATTGAACGCCATTTGTAAAAGCGCCTTTAGGAAACGCACCTCCTGTTATATAACCTCTTCTTGCGCCTGCGGTTAAACCTCGTGCTTTGTTGAAGTTGTTTCAAATTTACGAATTCCAAGTTTATTTTTCAATAAAATGCCGTGTTATGAATTTGCATTAATATTTCGAGCGTTGCCTAAGGTAATTACAATACTTTGTCAATCCTTAGAAAGGTGGATTTTCTGTGACTGATTTTATATCTGCATGTACTATACGAATCACTAGTATGCATATTTCACATTTCTGCATTAAAAGTCTAGGATTCTCTCTGTTAGCTGTAATTTTTACAGGCTACATTGAAATTAGGTTCACTACTGTTTCCTGTATGTTATTTGGGGTTCATATTTATTTCCTGCTTCAGGATATCTTTGGGCCCTTAAATACCACTTAACCAACAGTTGAACTGTGCCATGAATCAAAAACTCATACTGACTTGCGTCTTGAAACCAATTTGTATATTAAATTATTAATGATACAGTTTATATGGTAGTGTAAATATTATACATTTGGGTTCAATATTATAATATTTCTTGATTAGTTAAAAATCCTTATAGCAATATCGATTTCAAATACAAAAATGAATGCATTTATTGGAGCAACAATTTCTGGTATTATTATTTCATTTTCAATTTGCTTTTTCTTACAGGCCGAACTGAAATCTGCATTGCAGAGAGCCGCTGGATCATTACTGACTCAGGGAGGTGTATTACACAAGATTGAAAACCTCGGAACGAGACAGTTACCCTATAAAATGAGAAAATATCAGGTGGCTTACAAAACTGGCAGGTGAGAATGTTTCAGTGGCTCATTGTTGAATTTTTTGTAATGGGGAAAAGACGATATTAATTAATTTAATTGTAATGTTTTTCAGTTATTACATTCTCCATTTTGATTCGACGATAAAACTTCTGGATGTTCTGCTCGAGGAGTACAATCGAGATGTAGACATTTTAAAGTTCAATCTTTTCAACGCTGACAAGAAGTTTAACCCAATAAAGTGTTCACTCGAGTATGAGTTGCTACCACCCGCATATCGGCCAGAAGTGCACAAATTAATGATAGAGGGCCGTAGAAAGGAAAAAAAGAAGTTTGATATGCATATGGATTACTATCCTTTTTGACACTTCAATATAATCATCACGATAAAGGTTTGTAGAATTGTTTAATAAATATTATATATTGTAGCTCCAAAGCAGCATATACATCACTTGTTAGTTTAACCTGACATGACTGTTGTTTAAAAACAATCGAATAGAATATAGATGTTACTAGCACAACGATTCCTTTTCTACCTATAAGTAATCTATCTAGTTTAACTTGGTATATACATGTATATATATATGGGATTTCTATTTTTGCATTCTGACAGTCCAACTAAACAAAATGGTATAGTGAATACCTTCAGCCTTACATTCGAAATCCAGGTAAAAATTGTTTCCAAACAATGCTGGGACAGATCTTCTAAAATAGAGTACGGCTGTGCTTCCTATCCAGCTCATGGCCTGAATTTATAGCCACCAAGTGCACCAAACAATCTTCAGTGTAGTAATCACTATGGATTCTCTCTAAATAGGGACACGTTGAGGTCTAGGTGCAAAACATGATCTATGGGATTATTCAAATGTTTTAATCTTTCTCCAAATTCACATCTTGTTTCCCGTATATGAACGCATAACGACCACTCTAGGAGTAGACATAATCACTCAAATCCTTTGACCGAGCTTCGTGCCAAGACGGATGCTTACTATTGGTCCTTTTTTTGTATGCGATTAGACGAAGGAATAACCTACCTGGCGATTCTCCTGATTTGGTAAAAATTCAATCTAACAAGGTGTCTAGTTGCTACTGACGTAGGAGCATTCTCCTGAAATTGGGTATGACCCACCCCCACCATATGGCGTTTATTTGCCGACTGTAGGGTACTGAGTTGAATTGAATTGAGCTTCCAGCAGAATTTTGAGCACTTTGGAAAATTTTGGCAATTTTGCTTGAAATGCATGTTAGTTACCAGTTGTTGGTGGAATTTCCTGTCAACATTAGGAAATGGTTATAATTTCTATGATTTGATATAGTATATAAACAAAACCACTTCATGGAAAACTAATGTTGTAGCTGGTCTTGGGAAGTGCTTTTGAAAATGTATGGGATGAACTTTGAAATCCTTGAAATATACTTGAATTTTGGAAAACATTTACTGGACACCATGAGAAGTATGCATGTAGTCTAGTATTGTGTTGGGTTTGACCTTCATATTACATGTAGGTTTTTATGCTGGCATTCGTTGTACGTAGTTGGCCATGTAAATGGTTCAGGTATCATGTACTTTGTTCCAACGAACATAAAGTATTTGTCTTTTGTATACATTTGTATACATGAATGATCTGCCACCATTAGCCAGAAATTCAAGTGTACCTTCTTTATTAACTTAAAATATGATATACTTTGTATTAGCTTTATCTACAAGATCTACCTTATCGTTTTCAAAGCAAATAATATGAGTTAGACAAATACCTGAAAAAGCTATACATTTTATATTTTATTTAATTAAATAAAAACCATGCTTCATAATACAGAATTTAAAAATACATTGACATTTTGAGTAGAAATTGTTGGTCCAGTTGGAATAGTTGCATAGCGGTTCCTTCTCAGCACTGGTCAAATCTATTGGAGTGTATTTAGTAGGAATGCATTCTAGAATTTTTAAGCTAAGCAGTTTGGCACATGGCGTAATTAAGCCAATGTAGTTTGGTCTTATGTAATAATTTTGGTTTGGAATGCAAAATTCAGTTATGGCAGGTATGTGGTATTTATATAAAAACCTTTTTTTTTCAAAATCAACATTCCCGAATTCTTATGATCGATTCGGGAAATCATAAAAGTTCTAGTAAGCTGATTTGCATATTTTGTGCGCTGGCTCCTATTTCAAAGTTTCCGTATCTCTACATGTGTCTCGTGTTTCCCATGTTAATGCCGCTTTGATTTGCACCCTTGTTGCTTCCATATTGAAGACTAACCACGTTAGCCCCAGCTCGCAATTGCTCCTCTGAGAACGTACGAACGTTTTTGTCGGATTCTTTAGGGCCGATTGCTTGCTTGCCGTAGTTTCCAGCCTGTAAGAAATAAAATGTAACAATCGAATATTCCTTTTAAGTTTTAACTATTATATTATCAGATCTTATCATAGCCCAACATACCTTCCTTCCTAGGGATTGCAGGCAAATGACAACAGAGTGCAAGTTCTGCCTTTCCCAGAGATCTACCGTTTGAAATGTTTCCTCTGTGGGTACCCCTAATGCCTTAGCGGCCATTAAAAAGGCGTTAATGTTTTCCATGCATTTGAAGGCCATTTGGCTTGTCTGGATTTTCTTCACCGATCCTGGTTTTAGCACATTTGCCAATCTGGAATAAATATTTGGCATTTACAACTTTGATATTGAATATCGCTAAGTTCAAGGATTTAAAATCCTCTTAGAAATCCGATAAGGGATGATTTCAGTACATGCAAAAATGATTTTTAACCAAATAAGATATCCTTCACCTGTAGGATATTAATTAACTACAAAATGTAGGGAGGTTTTGCATTTGATTTGTGAAATGTGCAATTTAAAAATGGTTCTTAAACTTTAAAGGCATTATACGTACTTGCATAGAAGGGAACCATCTTTCAAAACCTCGTGCAAATTATCCTGGGTCCCAGCAGTATTTATGGCCTCTCCTGTTACACTTTTGATCCATTTTAAGACCTCTGCTGCAGCATCTTCATTGAATTTGCTGTTTATCTGGAAATATGAGAAAATGGTAAAAATTAATACAGTTGTGGGTATGAGGTTAGATAAAGGAAGTCTTCTTCAAATTTGAAACCAAAAATATAAAACTACATACAAATAAATATTATTCAATATACAAGTTTTGAGGTTTGAATTGGTTTCTATCAGGGTATTTTCAAATAGCTGTACAAAGTCCTCTTTAGTAACCTATCAGTTTAGCAGATGAGAATGTAGGGATGTTTCGCCAATTAATAGGATATCTTTTTTTAAAATGTTCCTGATAAACATTACGTGAAGATAAGTTATGTTCAGAGAAGTTGCATAAGCTATTTAAGTATCTACACTATGTATTTTAAATGTGAATCATCCAGCTCGTTGAGTGCAGTACTTAGCCCTGGAGTCTACATTTTTGTCCCTAACAAGATTGGCCAACGCAAATCTTATCAAGGCATTGATAATTTTTTGTTAAGATCATAGTAGAGTCCGTCTGAATGCTCTGACTAATAATTTAAAGGTTATTTTAGCAATAAGGTTCAGCAATAACCCAAACAAATGGGTCAAAACATTTTCGAAATTTGAAGCTCCATCCTTTAGATGACAGTTACTAGATAAGTTTTTTATTCTGGAGAAAACAGGCCTCTACTGTTTCTGAGTTCAGTCTACATCAACATCCTGCAGATAAAAGTGGATGCAGAGCAAAATTGTTTTTCGTTTACACAATAAATCCTTATGCTTTTTAAAATAATTGATGTAACATGATGTAGTGCTCACCAAGTAGCGATTTTATGTAATACAATTTGTTCATGTAATCATTTCATAAGAATGTAGGTTGCTGCTGTAAGTAGTTTAAGAGGACTGAATGCATATATTAGGATAGTTATTGATAAACACGTTTTCTTAGACTTTCTTCGACCACAAAATGGGTCAGACAAGTATCTAAATAAAAAAAAGTTTCGACTTAGCACAGTTAAAGTGCAACAATATGTAGTCACAATTACATTTGATGGATAATGATGCAATCGACCTCTGGTTAGTTTTTTACCATTTCAAGGCAGTGAATCGACAGACTGTTTAATAATAATGCCATGACGCTTATTTAGCAATTATTTGAACAGCTGTAGGAAAACGCATGTTTTAGTATTATGGCAACATGCGTTTTCATTAATGAATGGTTGGTTGTGGGGCCATTTTAAAAGTATGTTATACTGTTCGTAATCCTAGCAGATATTATTGTGGCATTCTGCATTTTTTTAAATGTAATATTGCTTATTTGACTGTCTGACATCAAACCAATTGCTGATTAAGCATAACATGTACTTTCTAAATTATGGCACGCATATTGCTAAATTGACCTGAAACAGAAAGGTTAGACATTATTATGGAAAATGCAAAATGTACCATTTACTTTAGATTTCATTTTTAAAATTTGGACTTGGTTTCCACCATAATGCTAAAATGTTCTCAACATAAATGCTACAGGACTGTCAGGAAACTATGATGACGCCCCCAAGTTTGAAACTTCCTGCCCATAAACTGATCATGTGTGCTATATGGAAACCAGAAAATGTCAAATATGACGAACATCCATTAACTACTTTTACTTTTGTCGTTTGTCCATAGAAAAATGACATATTACATTCGACATGAGCATAAATTTGTATTTTCGAACATGCACGAATTATGGGAATGGCATATCTAACACCACATCTACCCACATGTTTATGTGAATACATTTATGATTGGCAGTCATGTGATGTCACATTGTCACCATTTCCTGGCACTTTCAAATCCGGTGAAAAATTCACTGGAATTTTTTTAAAACAATGCCTGCAATTGTTTTTTATGTAACTGATTTATACATAATGCATAAGTGTTTATTGAAACTTGAATCCTCCATTGCTAACAGCATAACAGTTTTCTCTATCCAAGTTTGAATGTCCATCTTGGAAGATAACTGTCTGAACTAAACGATATGCAATCTACCACAATTGGTATCGCTATATCACGTCATAGTTGAGACAATGCTTTGTATCTTTGTTTTTTTGAGATAAGATTGGGTTTATAAGCATATCATCATGGCATGGTTATCACAGTGGAGAATTCTTGCACTGGATATATAACACATTCGTGCAAGAAGCAATTAATGTGGGTGGATTAAGTAACAAGTTGTAATGCTGATCGTTTATTTAGAGCATATAAACGTGTCGAGGCCATTACGTAGTCTCAAAGCTCGAATTTCAAGTTTTGATTATCAAACACAATGGTATTGAGTGTGGGAGTGACACGGATCTGGGAACGGTATCAGATTTTTTGAATAGCCCTCGTCACATCTGAATTGGTACTCATGCATGGTACCTTCCCCTTTTGCCGGTAATGGAAAAGACTGTTTGACATAGAGGCCTATATTTGTTGACATTCCAGGAAAAATGCCCACCACACCCTGGTCTGTTTCTGGAAATCTGGAATTTATGATTACTTGTCCATCATGCATTATAATCCTGCTCTTTGAGGCTAATCCATCATATAGTACAGTACATTTTACTGATAATCTTTATGGGATTTAAGCATTAACAAATTTTTCCGTAAAATATGTGTTTGTCGATAACCACATGGCTCCAGCTAAAGATTGGCAATGGGTGGGTTTTTCCTGAAATTCCTGTTCAGCACCCTCTGGTGGTATATGAGCATCCAACATTGCGTTTCCAACATGGGCGCCTCCATTTTATCCAATTTTCAATATGGACAGTCCATGTAGAATTTGCACTTCTCGCCTCACCTTGATTCTAAATTATTGACTGTATTATCTTATTTCTTTGATCAAGGCATGTTCCGCGTTTATAAGTGGAAACTATAGATAGTCGGTTACATTAATGAAGATAGTTTTTTTCCGTTTTATCTTAATTTTATCGTAATAATAGATGTCATTTTAAAGGTTAGATTACAATTATAATATCAATGCTGGCAAATATCCATAGATATGTAATAGTTTTTTTGAATCAGCAACGTCATAAAGACCATCCTTGCCATCAGGGGAGGGGAACTTTGTATTTTTTTGTCTTAATTTCACCAAAGTATGTTAAAGACATAAAAATAGTGATTAAATAAACAAACTAAAAAGCCATTAGCTTAATCGAAAGTTTGATTCAATGGGTTCTTAGCAATTTAGTAGTTGCCGGCGAATTGTCATTATCAAAACTACATTTTTCAATTGTTTTATTGTAGGATATATAACGTAAAACTCTTATTTAATTGATATGCGAGTTAATTATGACAAGTTACATTTAGTATGTAGTCATTTTATGGTACGCCTCCTGGTGGCGTATGGTCCATATGCATGGCAGCATATGAAGATTTGCTATAGAGGCTCATACAATACAAAGGTGTGCTGAGCCTAAATAGGTCTTAAATTGTCATTTTGACTATAATAGTCTAAATAATCAATATTTTCAATATTTGACTTTAACTTTCAATTTGTATTGTTATTAAAAATTTTGTATAATTTAAAAAAAAAAAAAAAAAAAAAAAATTCAAAAAAGGTTTGAAGCTTTTGTAAAATTAAAGGTACGATTTGCTTTACAAAAATCACATAATGTAAGGTCAATTACACACAGAGGCATTGTATTTGCAAATCCTTCACAATTATCGATCCAGGTTTCATGCCGGTTTGCGTGTCATTCTTTGGCTTTATCATTATTTGGTGCAAATCATTGTAACAAAACTCACCTTTTTCTGGGCTTCTGCAGCAAATCCAGATTTAGTGGCTCGAGAGTCAGACATGGTTCTAATGAAGTTTAGTGTGGTTTAGTTGAAAAAAATTAAGCGGGAATACTAACGCCCTGCGCAACGTGTCGGCTTGAACTGACAGAAATGAATTTTCTGCACGCACATAACGTACGCTATCGGTGGCCAATGGCAGGCCTCCATTACGTAATGCTCAACAAAAAGAGGCCACTTCTGGGTGCATTTTGTCGGTTCTTGAATATCTTTATGATAGCAATTCGTGTCAGCTTGCAGAAATGATTTTGTATGGTGGAACATACTATGAGATGTTTGGAAAAACTGAAGCATTCAATTCAAAGCAATACTCTACTACCAATATAGAAATGCTATATGTACATGATAGTTTACCGTGCAAAGTTATTCAAAGGGCCCTTGCATAACTTTGAAACAATGCTTTTCTAAAATTCTAAACAGATACTACACTTGTATTAGGTGAAGTGGGGAACTCGAGCAACAAAATTGGCACAAAATATAACAATTATACTTTTTTATGCTCAGATTTTCAAATTTTAATTGCATTTTTATTAATTTAAGAATATCTGGATTTTGTATACAGGGGCGCCTAAATCGTTAATTAAATTAAAAGCATCACAAAATGAATGCTTTTCAAAACACAAATTACATAAAACCGAGTTAAGAAATATACTATGTCCACGTAAGATAAATGACAGATAATTTAAAAACAAATTCCGGCAGTATTAATCTACTGTATTTTGTTGAATATACTATGTTATCAGTTTAGGAAGATTTCCAGGGTTAAACCTTTGCCAAAAAGTGTTTTGAGAAAATGGCAACAGCTTCCTTTTACAGAATGTTGCCAAAATGAAAAAGGGCTACTCGAAGCATGTTGACATGTATTCTATCCATACCATTACCCACCTGCTGTAGTAGGGGGTCAGTAATGTTATACCTGTTTTAAATAGCGCAGCTGCCACACGAGGCCATTTTTTTTTTTGGTTTTAGAAAAATGTTTCCACAACTTCGATAAAGTAATGTTTTAGGCCGATCCCATTGTGTTCAAAAGATTCATTAGCAGGACCTAAAATAGGGAAGTTTAATTTTTGTCATATTAGAATCGACCTTACTCGATGCAAGAACGAGATATACATTGATAAAAATGTATTACAAATTTATCATTTGTAGATTAGATTTTTTGTAATTTTGCCTATTTATGGTTTATCAATCGCTATCATAATTTTCTATTTATGGAATGTCTGGTTAAATTAGGTTTAAAAAAAAATGTTGCATGTGACGTGCCATGTCTTATTATATTTCCTAAAAAATTTGGAAACTTTGCAAAAATCGAGTGTAAGGAACTTACTATGTGACTAAACAGACTTCATCGTTAATGAATTTTTTTATCAAAACCATTTATCTCTCAGCGTGTATTTTCCTGATAGCATCCTCTAAAAGAAAATGGCCAAAAATTCATAGCTTAGATTAGCTTACCACAACATACTATTAGTACAGCATGTATTTTACTGTATTTACTGAGCGACAAGTAAATAAAGTAAACGCTGGAATTTTAGATTTTAGAAGAAGATTGGTTGAATCATGTATATTTTTATGTATGCCCCATTGCGTTTCGCTAATTACATATTACACTAATGACTTGACTATTTAAGGAGCAATTTCCTCGTTGAAAACAGTGTGTACGTGGATTTCCTACAACTATCTTGTCGGTGTGTGGGTTGGAACTAATGAATTCAAAATTCGTAATAGCTTGCCATTCCTTTTTTTTCTTTCTTCTGTTGCACCTACACGACTTTATCTTATGGCATTGGGCCAACCAATCAGATATGGCACTTTCTTCTTCAAATTTAAAGTGATTTTTTTTTTTTTTTGTTTAACATTTTTGAAAGCAATTCCAACGGCTAGGTTTTGTCTGGCTACTTTTACTCAAGGTTTTTCTAAACTGTTGTCCAGGAGGTCCTGTTGGGTACACCTACATGTACTTCTCTTCGTTGATCACGGTTTTTTGTGTGGTCTCTGTCTCTCCTTTCATTACCCAAATTCAAGCCAATTCAATGAGTTCATTGTGAGCAAGGTTGTAACGTTGTGACCTACATGAGTCACCCTTCAACTTGGCTATATATGGTCATGAATATATCAATAACAACGTCATTGTGAGGCTTCGAGGGTCACTTCCTTCCATGTCTGTTTGTTAGCTTATATGGTGAAAGTTTCAAAATATCTGAGATATTGACACAGTTTGAGTTAAAAAATATGTGTGGCCTGGACAGATTTAGGTAACTTTCTGAAATTTTTAGAGAAGATTATGATGATGTGACGTCATACTTCAGAGGAAGGACTTTCGGCTATCTTTGTGAACCACTAATTAGGCTGGCGAGTTAATTAAAGAGGCTATTTAGAGCTTGTAAATTCGTATTTCGCAAACTGTTTGATGTGGAACTGAAATGTAAATGGGGCAATTGCTCAATTTGTATGTACTGCCTAAAGCCAGACACGCCTGGAAATTTGTTAACTAATTTCGGATGATTTTGACGAGTCGGAAAAGTAATTTCCAATTTTCTGCTAATGTTGTGAAAATTTGATTACAAAATGAAATACAAATATGTTTGCTCAATCATTGCAAATAAATTGATGCAAATTTATTTGGGGACGAAAATATACAAATATAGCTGCTCAAATATTCTTTTTTGCAACTATTATGCATCTCAAATAAATTATACGTAGTGAACGATAAATTTGCAATGTACAATTCAGAAGCGATTCATATTACATTTTATTTATTAAAAGTGACATATCAGAGGAATATAGCAAATTAGCATTGGCCCGTTTATTTTTTTTTCTTCAAATATTGTTAAAAGGGTGCCTAGAAAGTATGTTATTTTTAAATTCCCCCAAACTACATATGGAGAATTTGGAGTCTCTATGTCAGTCTCAATTTGCAAACTCAACTAATTTTTCGTAAATCTCATACATCTCAAATATCTGTATAGGCAATATAAGAAATGTTATTTCTTCAAGAATAATTGGAATGTGCAGATTTTTTTTTTGAAAATAACTGCCATTTATTTATCCATTGAGATACATTGAGATTTAATATTTGCAATTTACTATTTTGAAAAATTAGAAACATAGAATATGGCTTGATAAGGAATTGATTCAAAATTATATAAACACTTATGGTAATCTGTCTAGGTAGATTGTAACTTTTAATGAGTTAAACTAAAAATTACAATCTCACTTTTGTTAATCATTTGTTAATCTTTCCAGTAGGCATTTATAATATCAGTGGAATAATTTTTATTCCAATTTTTAAAAAGTCAAAAAACATAATAATACATCACGAATTATGGTGACCAATCCAAACGATGACGTTCCATTTTATCATCTTCGTTAATTATAACAAGGAAATGATTTTATAAGTATTTGGAAAAAGTACCAGAAAAATTGCTTTAACCTAAGTGGTTTCCAGTCACTACCAAAAAAGAACAGCGCGATTTCTAGTATTACAATGAGTGCACATTAATGAGTTATACAGCATACATTTTTTATAAAAGTTGGGAATTATGCTTGGAATTCTTATTAAATACAATTTTATTCTTGGGTAGGGAAATTTCCATTCATCTTGCAAATCTCTTTCAAAATCTCTAGAACAATTTTCAAACTATTGTGGTAAATTGTTCGTGGGAGAAGTCCTTGCAAATTTATGGGATGAGCCTTGAAATCCTTGAATTTTTTCTACAAATTTACTGGACACCGCGAATATGTTTAAAGGCTAATTGGAGATGAACATGGTTGGCAAATTACAATAATACAAGCCTGTAAAGAGGTTGTGGAACGCACCTTATTCAGTTTGTTGCTGACATTTTCCCAATTTCCAAAAATA
Organism: Ophyiulus pilosus; assembly: GCA_033995625.1. Taxonomy (NCBI): domain Eukaryota; kingdom Metazoa; phylum Arthropoda; class Diplopoda; order Julida; family Julidae; genus Ophyiulus; species Ophyiulus pilosus. The sequence goes on from JAUJYV010001318.1 coordinate 18,575, forward strand.
AATATGCCATGTTTTTAAAACAGAATGTTGGCAATTCGCTTTCAGAAAGTGCACTGTCACATTTGTTTATCAAATTTGCTTTTGTATAAAGATCGCTCTGGCTTTCACAGATATTTATTTTGTTGATGCAGCAATATCTGCAACCCCAGCATTCTAAGTGGTGATACTATCCATCTGGCAATCGGGGAGACTAGGGTTTGATTCGTGACCAGGTTAGCTATCCTGACTGATTTTCAGTTGTTCCCAGACAAATGTCAGGAAAGTTTCTGTAAAACTGGCTGCAACTATGCTCCTTTTCCATGTTTTATTTCATCGCCGACGCCGATGGTCGAGTGGGTTACGTGCTCGCCTCTCGATCCTAGTTTGCGGGGTTCGCTCCCCGGTCGAGGTCGGTGGGAATTT
>JAUJYV010001319.1:0-18966 GCA_033995625.1 Ophyiulus pilosus
TGGATATATGGATATCCATACTAATATCCATACTAATGGATATCCATTAGCATAGTTATCCATATATGGATATCCATATACCAATTCTCCCTACTATGGATATCCATAAATGGATTTTTCCTCTGGGGATATGAGACATACAAAGCTATGTATGGCCCTTCAAGGGTTAAATATGGCCCATACATTGCTGTATATGGCCCACACATGTCCAAATATAAGTTTTCCACCCGGGTATATATATTTTACAAGCTTTTATGTGCAATTTTATGTGAAGTTAGGCTGATAAAGTAAGTAAGTTTATGAACTCGAAAGTTTTGTTTTATAAAATCCACACATGTCTGGAAAACTTGTTTTCATTAGTTAATTTGCTGATATACATATTCTTTGAAATTGAATGGCAAACTCGTCTCCATTGTTATCGAAATGTTGTCGTATATAAGGTTTCGAGTATCGTCCTCATTGAACAATAGGCACGGACCTTCGTGGCCCTTTGTTATTGTGTTTTCGGATTTGTAGTCTGGCTTCGTGCGTCTTAATTCCTCGTTTGATGCTAAAAATATAGGCTGCAACTGGCTTTCATTTCTCCATCTGTTTTTTGGGGGGGTTCCGAACCCCCCCACGCGTGTTATCTTCGGTTCCCCACTAGGTCATATATCCGATGCTATTATCGTACAAATTACGAGCTTATTTCTGTCAATCTGGGTAAAAGCTCGCAATCCGAAAATGGGTTTGGGGCTGCCTGGACTGCGGAGATAGTACGTAAGGACAGAGAAAAATACATGCTTTTATTCACTTCGTCAATCTTTTTCTCCATTTGGCCATCGGGATCTGCTTATTGTGTGCTATACCTTAGCCCGCATACACTACTAATCCCCTCGAGATCTCTGGATGCTACATTGTTCCTCTTCAAACACTTTCATCCTTATTTCGCCAAACTTTATTCCCCCAAAACTAGAAATTAGGAAAACTTATTACAGGGCTTAATTAACCATCAATATAATCATCCTTCCTTTTGAGTCATCACAGTCGAACCCGCTTAATTGCACGGCGACCCGGCAATCCGAAAATGTGCAATTAACCGGTTTATGCAATTAACCGGTCACAATTTCATACGAATAAATATGATCGTACACTTGCATAAAGTCGAACCCGCTTAATTAAACAGCATACAAAAGTTGCACATGGGTATTGCTAAATGTGCATTATTCTGGTATGTGCAATTAAGCGGGTTCGGCTACTGTATGTCTGAAAGCATGTATGGCCATGTACGACATTTCCATAGATACTTATATATATGTGACAAACATTATATAATCTTATATACAGTCGAACCCGCTTAATTGCACAGCGACCCGTCAAGCCGAAGATGTGCAATTAACCGGTCACAATTTCATACGAATAAATATGGTCGTACACTTGCATAAAGTCGAACCCGCTTAATTACACAGCAAACCGACAAGCCGAAAATGTGCAATTAACCCGTTTATGCAATTATCCGATCACAATTCCATACAAAAGTTGCACATGGGTCTTGCAAAATATGCATGTATCCGCTATGTGCAATTAAGCGGGTTCGGCTACTGTATGTCTGAAAGCATGTATGGCCATGTACGACATTTCCCATACATACTCATATATGTGACAAATATTACATAATTTTATATACAGTCGAACCCGCTTAATTGCACAGCGACCCGTCAAGTCGAATATGTGCAATTAACCGGTTCATGCAATTATCCGGTCACAATTCCATACAAAAGTTGCACATTGGGGGCTTGCAAAATATGTGCAATTAAGCGGGTTGACAAGTTGTTTTCGATTTTCACTCTAATTTTTAAGTTGAAATTCGTTCGCCAAATTGTGGGGGTTGTCCAAACTATTTTTTTTTTCGTTGTTCGAAGCCAGATGAAGCCCTTGTGTAATGCGAGGCCTCAAATCCCCCTCTTTTTTGCTCCTAAGAAGTAATCCTAATGTGGACACTGTAAGCGGGTTTTTGGCACTTCCTATATCCATTACCTTCCAAGCTGTACCTACCTCTATTTGTAATAACAGTTGTTGCCTTCTGCTTTTGTTACAGACCCACCCCCACCCCCTCACGCCCTCATCCACCATATCACCTTTTCCCCCCTCCCCATGTTTTTCCTCCATTCCCCCCTCATTTCCCGCGAGCACCACCATGGCTATACTTAGTTTGAAATTTCTCGCTTGCAACATATCTTCTTACTTGCCAACACACAAAAAAAGCCCTTTCTAGCACCAATGATGGGGCTACATTGTAGTCTGAGGATGAATGGATCCTCTCAGTGTTACAATGGATGTAGATCCGTGGATCTGGGATTGTAGCAGATCCCTTTACACTCCATAGGCCCCTGCAATTTGAGTTTCTTTCACATCCATCAATTCTCAGCCGCTGTTTCCACACATACTTTTAGCACTTCTTCTTCTTCTTCTTGGCTATGCCAGATTTGCTTTATATATTTTTCACTTAGGCCTTAGGACCCTTGCCAGAAATACAATAATTTGATACGTGATTTTTATGGCGCTCAGGCTGAGAAATACAGATACGATGCTCTCTCTCTCTCACTATAAAACCAAACGAAATCGTGTAAAACAAAAATGTATTTGCGAATTCCGAGCCAAATAATAGAAAAATACCGCAATTTGGAGTTGTAAAACCTTTCCAGACATATCAGTGTCAGAGGAAGAAATATTGCTGGCTTATAATTGGGGCTTTTTTTACAACAACTATTAGATGTCAGTGATACATGAACACGTATTATAAACCAATGAAAAGCTGGAGAGTAATGTCAAAACTTGTGTATAGTTTTGAAAAGCTATACATGGACATGGCCCGGGTGGAACAAAAACATAAGGGCCATGTATAGACATGTATGGCTAATTTCGAATATGGCTTGACCAGAAATTGAACACGTCTGGACATATATCAGGTATGAGATGTATCTCTACCATACATATCCATATATGGGCCATACTTACCCTTGATACATGGATATATGTACATGACCCATATATGGTTACATGGCTGTATATATGGCCCATATGTAGTTATACATGGGCCATACTTGATCCTTGAGGACCATATACAGCCATGTATGGCTCATATATAGCCTTATATGGACCCTATATAGTCATGTATTGGCCATACGTGACCTTTGATGGACCATAAATAGTCATGTATTGGCCATACATGACCCTTGATGGACCATATTTGGCCTTTGATAGGCCATATATCACCATATACATATGAACCATATTTGATAAATGATGGTAGATTTGTGCCTTAATTAGCAACTGATGAACCATACATGGAGAGTAACCATATATGGGAGAGTATGGTCATACCTGGGCATATATGTCCAATTTCTGGTCTAGCCATATTTGGAATTAGCCATGTGTATATGTCCATACATGGCCCATATTTGGTATTTTTCACCCGAGCATAAAGAAAATGGTATATTTGTGTATTCAATTTTGATAACAATAACCTTATTTACTTACTTTCAAATTTTCTTTGAGAATGTATTTTAATGTCATTGCCGTTATTTAAGGAGAGTAGGTGAAATTACAATATACAACAGAGGGCGCTGTGTTTAACACTCGTGAAGAATCCAATGTACATACCAGTACTTTTTTTCTGGTTTTCCACCTTTGGGCTACACTTTGCAATTTGTAGGGAAGCAATGAAGCGTTTTCTTCCCCTTTGGCTAAGACCAAAATCGCCTGATTGATTTCTCAGCTTCACATTTGTGAAGTATTTGTGTGGTCAGTAGTTGCCAGGGCTATTCATCACTACGTTAACAGAGCGAACAGATCAACTTTTTAGCTCAAATTTTCCACAATTTCGACTTGGACTCCGATAGATTAGCGAATTTCAATTGCTTCATACATCGATCTCTTCGAGGATCTAGACTAGACAATGTCTCCGGAGAAACAAAAGAAAAAAAACTGCATCTAAGAAAGCGAAATCCCCCTTGTTATAAGCAAAACTGTTTCAGAAATATCTTGACCAGAAAGCCGTGATGATCTGAGACATAATTCTTATAGGATCTTCCACCCAAAAAAAAAAAGTTGACAAGAAACCATTAGTTTCATTATTCAATTGGAAATGAATGCTTTGCCTAAACAGTAAACAAGATGGACCCTACTGTTGGTCAGTTGCTCCGGCCAAATAAAGATAGCCGAGAGCAGAAATATACATCAATCGTATCGCTACTCTCCAACTATAACATTAGGCTTACTCGATACAAATCCTCGGCACTTTATCATGCTATTCATGAGCTTATCGTGCCAAAGTAAGAAGAAAAACTTTTGCAAAAAAAAATACACCCCACTTATAATAATGACTATCCAGACAAATGTATTCCCAAAGTAAATGTCTCATATTTAATCAAGTCGCCCTCAAACAGATAGGGAACAAAAAAACTTTTCCTCCTTATCTTCGACTAGCCCTGTTGAAGGATTATATTATCTAATAAACTTTCGTTTCAGATATTTCACAATCTTACTACATCCTCGCTATCTAATCGAAATTTAAAATAAATGCGAATGGAATCCAGGTTCATCGGTGAAAGGATATGTAGACTCGAGTGATTCATATATAGCCATGTGTGGACGATATTCAACCACTGAATAGCCATGTATATACATAAATTATGGTGGTCCAGTAAGGTTCCTTGTTATTTTTCAGAGGAAGTGCCGAAAAGCAGGGGGTTCCTGAATCCATATATTACCAGACTTCATCTGAATAAAGCATTGTCCTTTATGTTGGGTCTACAGTTTAGTTAATGAATGCTGGGTCCTAAATGAGATAAGATGGTCCCAAGAGTTGTTGCATCTTTGTGAATAAGAGATCGTGAGACATTTATTAGAGATCTAACAAGTTTAATGCATAACAAGGCATGGCTGCTCTCATGACCGCTCTTATGACCGCTCTCAGGTAAGAACAGTCATGAACACAGGTTGTAAGCTCCTTTTATAGGCAGCGAACCACACATGGAATATCAGCACGTGTTCTAAATGGAATATCAGCACGCGTTCTAAATGGAATACAAGCGCGTGATGGAAGAGTCAACTATTTATAATAGGGTAAATAGGTTGGTATGTCTCAAAATATATGCTTTAATGACTTTTACACAGAGTTGAGAAAATTGTACTTATGAGTACGAGTATACTGATTACGATTGCAGTGGAATCATGTTCTATAGTATAAGAGTACCTGTAATCAGTAGTCATATGCAATAAGTACTCAAAACTAGGGGAAAATAGGTACTCAAGAGTCAAAAATATGGCCCTATCCTGAATGTGCCGTATCCAGTTTCTGTCCTAGCTATATATGTATACCATAGATTATGTACATGGCTATATAGCTCTAAATTATACGGTTTTATGACACTGGCCTCTGTGGATGATGGATGAATCCCGTCTGCGATATCGGTTTAGTAATGCTGATAATTCCTGATTAAAACTTCAAAATTATTCAAAAGCACGTCTCTTCATCTAAAATTAAAAACTGCACCCAAGCAACTGAATATTCATACGAGTGCTTGGGAAGATCCAAGTTATCCACTGGCATAATTTTATTCCATCATAAATTCTAGCTAAAATTTTCCACATGTAGATGATAGCAAATATGTGCAAGTCTTTCAATGACTTTTCTACCTTCTGATCCCCTATTTAAGGCCATTCAAGGACAGCATATGTCAAACTTGACTACATATGGACATTCAAATGTTAGAAATGATCTTTAAATAGCTTTTCCACTTATGTTTCTCCCAATATTATGTGGGTGATGTCCAATATGCATGATCAGAAAGGTGAATGAAAAGTTTTAAATTTTATCTGGAGTAATATTGGTTGATACGAAACACGTATTTAAAATCCGGATGGGATGTTTTTTTTATATTCTGCACGTATACATTTTATATGCTAATTGTATCTCCCATCGCATCGTGTCTAAGCAAGATGCCACGATGTAATTTTACCCACAGGGATAATTAAATTAATGATGATGGATTTTTTATGGATATTATTATATATCCCTATACAAGGGTGTCTTACGTGTGGTTTTTGGCTGTTTTTTTCCTCCTCTTCCAAAGTTTTTTTTGTTTCCTTCCTCTGTACAATTTCGAGCTTTCTTTTATTAATGGAAACCAGCATTAAGAATAGATTTTGCACAGGATTTTCTGCTATCGCTCATAACGAATTTAGATTTTGGTCTGAGATGCTCCTGAAAATCAGTTCATGAGTGATAAATTGAGCGCAATTGATTTTCTTGGCTTTTTCCATCTCACTTAATGAATCACGTTGTCAACCAGCAAATGGAAGTAGATTGCTTCATGATTGCCACTCTCTACTTTGTTTCATACAACCTCACATCCAGGGTGGAATTCAATCTCAATATTTTTACTAAATTACATGTAGTACAGTTCGAGATAAGGCTATAGCCCTTGGTCACAAGAAAAAATGCAAAATACAAGGGCTTTTCAGTGTTTAAATAGTCGATAAATGGTACAAACAAGTCCACATACAACTTTTGTGATAAAAATACAACACCCAATAGCTTTAAACGCCAGTTTAAATAAGAAAAACGTGTTAGGACTTGTTTTTATTATGTAATAATATTAGAGACATTTAGTCACCCAGATTTCACGTTGACGAGATCGACAGCACTGTTTTTTTTTCTCGAAATGCACATGTGCTGTACAACGGCGAATAACGTGAAGTGCTCTTTCAGGGTCTAAAAAGCAACACGACGGCGGCAAATTTAAACGGGTTAAATCTAACGGCGCTCCTCGTTGTTTAACAAACTAGCACACGAGGTCAACAATTAAGGTAAGTAAAAGGACGTCAGGTGGCTAAATGTCTCTGTTAATTGTTTTATTAACAAAAAGAAAACCCTTCAGAGTGGCCAACCTCTCTCAGCGGCCAACTTTGTACGGGACGGAGCGGTGACCGCTCAGCGAAGTTGAGAAGTTTCCCTGTATTAATAATGACATAATTTTTGCTAAATTTAAAGTTTCAGACTAGTACTTCCTCCGTCCAAACCTAACGGGGTTTGACTTTGACTATACATTTCCCTCGCTTGCCGCAAACATTTTTCTTATTGTATTTTTTATGATACGTTTTCTGCTGAAAGGCTGACTCTTTCCAGACGAAAAAAAACAACAACTTCTACCCTAGAAACATATTTCATTCAACAATACATATTCAAATTTCATATTAGCGTAGATATATGAAGCGACGTAGAAAACCGTCGTAAGTAGGGGGAAGAAGAAGTATTAAATTATTTGTGGCGAAGGATACGAGTCGCAGTCTATTTTCTGAATGGAAACAAAAACGTATTTGGTATGCTGAATTTTTTTATATTTTGATCCCCACATCTACTGCGTGTGGCATGTGGTCTGCATTGCGGTTTTTCGGTGCCACAGTAAGCTTTTCAAATTTATGTTAGCTCTCTCTTCAAGTTCAGGAAATTGAATTTTTAGATGTTTTATATATTAAATTATCAGAAATAAGCAGGGAGTCCTTATTATGCGTATTTCACACTAGTTTTTTTTTGCTTTAAAAAAATGTATTTTACAAAGTCTTTCAAGTTCCTGCTATGGTGATTCATTCTTCCCGAATATAGTAATATTGAACAATTTTTTGCGTATGTTTTACTAATCGTCTAAATATACCATTAGAAAGTTTTCGCACTATCATTATGAAGAAAGTCAAAAATTAATAACCCGTACATGGAGCTGCTGCTTACTGCGAAAACTCATTTTCAAATTTGCAGGCGTGAATTAATAGAAGCAGTAATTATTACTATCATGTGGGAATATTAAAGTAAATATCTGCAGTGTAATAATTGAGAAAAAAGTTACGTGTACATATACTGAACATGCATGTGTTAAAATTTGCAAATTACTGCAAATATAGATATGCAAATAATGAATTTTCCCATAGTGGTAGAAACTTGACTATAATGGTCATGTATGGACACACATGGCTAGTTCCAAATATGGCTAGACCAGAAATTGGACACGTCACGACATACCGGACATTTAGTTTTTCCACCTGGGAAAACTACTACTTTTTCAATAATTTTTAAGGCAAAGCTGTGAAGCATTTGCTACAAAAGCGCGATTGCCATATATAGTCTATTATTCTCCCCACAGTTTTTTCCACTTCCCTCCTTAGATCTGGTCTCCCCACTCGTGGTTTTCTTAGCCTGAATTTATTGCCCTCCCCATTTAATATGAAACACCAATTTTAGCTGCAAATTCCATTTGACTGAGGGTGTGCAACGCGAGCAGCGCAATGTTTGCATTCATTATTTTGATGGCATAACAGAGTTCATTTTGAAATGCTTAGTAAGTGATATGGTCTCGTAAAATGCAATTTTGCCGACATTCATTGTCCACTGCAGTACTTTTATGGCTCTAGTGTTTTCGGTGGTTTCGTGTATATTTGTTACGGTGAAATGCGTTTTGCCAGGGAAAACATTTTGCTTCAGTTCGTCCTGTGTAATGAGGACCCATTTGTCAGCAAATTTGGACACATCGTGCCTCCTATATGACATGACTGGAATGTGTCTAGCGACGTTATTGTGTTTGCTCTTTTTTTTGTTTTTTCAAATGTTAACTTCCCTCCCTTTAATTGTCTGCTGTCGACGAATATTTATGTACATGACTTATGTACACAGACTGACCCAGAATGCGACTAATTAAAAAGTTTCAACGCAAAACACGTAAGCTTCACCTTATCTCCTAAATTTTGAGAGATAGGTCAAGATTAAGAGAGGTAGTAACTTCAGGACCAGCCTGTATTTTATAGGGCATATACTTATGTGAATATTAATTCAGAACGCTCTATTTTTAACCCAATTTATCATCGTATTTATTACACGATTGTAAACATTCTTCATAAAATATCAACTGTAAAAATGTTTAGCGCCATGTAACAAACCACGGAATGAATAATAACATGACTGGAAACGGGCGTTAGGATAAACAATAGCCTTTAATCACAATTGAGCGCCTCAAAACTGAATTTAAAATCAGAATAATCAATATTGGAACGAAATGCACGTGAAAAGTTAAATGCGCATGTGCACAACGATGGAACGCCCGTGCAGAACGATGGAACGACCGTGCAGAACGATGGAACGCCCGTGCAGAAAGATGGAACGCCCGTGCAAAATTATAGAAGGCCCGTGCAGAACGATGGAACACACATGTAGAACGATGGAACGCTCGAGCAGAAAGATGGAACGCCCGTGCAGAACGATGGAACGCCCGTGCAGAACGATGGAAGACCCGTGCAGAAAGATGGAACGCCCGTGCAAAATTATAGGTGGCCCGTGCAGAACGATGGAACACACGTGTAGATCGATGGAACGCCCATGCAGAAAGATCGAACACACGTGTAAAATTATAGAAGGTCCTTGCAGAACGATGGAACGCCCATGCAGAACGATGGATCGCCCGTGCAGAACGATGGAACACCCGAGCAGAAAGATGGAACGCCCATGCAGAAAGATGGAACACACGTGTAAAATTATAGAAGGCCCGTGCAGAACGATGGAACGCCCGTGCAGAACGATGGAACGCTCGAGCAGAAAGATGGAACGCCCGTGCAGAACGATGGAACGCTCGAGCAGAAAGATAAACACACGTGTAAAATTATAGAAGGCCCGTGCAGAACGATAGAAGGCACGTGTAAAAAGATAGAATGCACGTGCAGCTTACACTATGAATTGTATAGTAATATATGCGAACCGTTTTTAACCTCTGAAGTTGGGCAAAAGTAGACCAAATTAATGCTCATTTGCGCACTCTGCAATTAGCAACCGTAAACATTTATCTTGATGCGCAATGGCGCAATTTGATTGAATTCAGTATATTTGCGGTGGCTGTTAAGTATTATTAAAGGATGCACTGTGTGGATGCCATTAATCAATGCCTGTGAAATGATGGCTTAACATATATAACATCTCGTCGTAGTTGGCCTGGCCTAGATGTAAATGCCAAATAGTATTTTCAGAGAGAGAAAGAGAGGATGTCCAGAGCTATTATTTATATAACCGCCATTTGGGTTTTCCGATCACTGTGTGTCCACTTGATTTTCCATGAAAAGGGATGAAACTTTGCCAGCCCCTTCCTTGTCAACATTCCAATTACTGTCATTACTGCTTTAATGGCCGGGAATTGAGAGACTGAAATGGCTTTCCTAGCTTTGCACTGTTATTGCCAATGTGCAATACAGTACTCTCTGATACTGCCATGGCTTATTCTGTTAACAGCTCAAACCACCTAACAGATTCAAATATTGAAAACAAATATCAGATATGGATTACAATGGATGTATAATCTAATCACGGATGGACAAAATTATATATGAATTCGTATGCACCATAGCAATGGATCATGTTAAATCCTTAAATAGCCAATTACAAGTACATACAAGTACATTGAACATATTTAATTATGTACGAGTACAACATATTTATTATTGAATAAGTAAGCTATGTATGGGCACTATTACGCTTTTATATGACCATATATGGTCCAAATATATCCAATTGCTAATCTAACCGTATATAGAAGAAGCTACACTTGTCCATGCATGGCCCATATACGTTTATTCCACACGGGCAATGCCTAAAGCTTGAGACCAAGTGCCCATCTGAAGCATATGCTCAACATTACACGTAGGCCTAAGTGATATCTTGAAGTAGAAAGTAGTCGAGTTTGTAGTTGGCAACACTTTGCTTAAGTACTTTTTGTTCTTAAAGTTTTTTTTTTTTTACAAAATACATCTAAATTCTTACGGCGAACACGGTCTCCTCGAAGCTAGTCTTAAAATGAAAAACCCATAGTCAAAATTGAGTATGTGTTGCGCCCATCACTTGAGCACCCCATTAAGTAAACAGCAATCTGTTATTCACACACAAAACAGAGCGCAAAAATCCTTTCCCTCCAATGAACTAAGAGAAGATGCTTTTTGCTCTAACTGATGCAGCGCAAATGTATTTGCTTTAGCCTACTGAAATCTCCCCATGTCTCGTTTGTAATTCCCCTCCTTCACGAATCCAATATCCTGTGGCTTTCATGGTGGTCAGTCTTTGGGAACGTTATTACCATGACCCTTTTCCAAATGCAGCTTCAAGACGAGTATTTTAATTTTGCGGCCAAAAATGAGATATTTACATTGCTCTCGAATTGGGTTACTGTTGTATGGTTCGTGTAAAAGGGACCATTGTCCAAGCTAGACACGACTTCACCGATGACGGATTTCCGCTTCTTTCAATTCCTCACGTATTACTATTTTGTTGAAATGTGAAATTTCTGTTATTCGGATGTTCGACAATATCAAACGTTATTATTGCGATACATCACATACAGCATAAACACTCTCGTGAAACAACAATATATCTGGTGAAAAAGTTATATATATACTATATAGATATGTATGCCTTATTTAACCCTTGCATGGTCATGTACAAGCTGTATAAACTGTGTTTAGGTCATATTTATCCTTTAAATGTCCAGATCTGCACCATGTTAAACCACTATTACCATCTATATCAATGCATGCACTTTTTTAAAACTTTAAATGACCATAAATAGCCATTATGCGGGTTATATTTATTCGAACACATTTGACCATACACGCACATATATGGTCATTTGGAGTGAAGTTCAGAAGTCAAATATCTTGGGTAATAACAAGTGATTAGAACAACCCTCATTCCAATTAGAACACTCCTACAAGTGTTTAGAACAATCCACATTCCAATTCGAATACTCCTTCAAGTGTTTAGAACAACCCACATTCCAGTTAGAACACGTCTTCAAGTGTTTAGAACAACCCACATTCCAGTTAGAACACTCCTACAAGTGTTTAGAAAGTCAAACATGTCTATATACAGTAAGTTGTTTCCACTCGGGACGCCAAACTTTTGATACTCGATTATGATATGCTCAAACTTTAATATATTCATTTTCGGCCATGTTTCCCCATCACCGATGTAGATTAGATATTCCATAAGAAAAAAACAATTTCGATTTAAAATTCGCTCGTATGTAAAGTTAGCGAAACAAACATTTTATGAAAGACGGATTGGACAAAACTCGAAGCTTCGCCGAAATTTAATTGAAATTTGGGTGCATTTGTATCGACGCTTTGGACGAGCAATTGCCAATAACATGCAAATCAGCGTAATACGTTCGCTAAACTGCTTACACGTTTGCTGATATAGCTCAGCCCTGGAATCGTATAGGGCCCACAAAATCTACTCTGGTTTTTCAGCAAATCCTGCTCGTATATATGCAAAATACCGAGGATCCATTACACGTATACCCAGATCAAAATGTGAGTGCATGGTCTAAAACTAAATGAGATTCAAACGGGCCCCAAGTTTAATGGAGCATAAAATATACTCTAATATACAATTACGGGGATGACGTGCCATAACGACATCAGTTACAGGCCAAGTGGCGCCACAAAAAAAAAACATGCGCAAGGTTACATAAATAAATATGTGTAGTATATCAACAGAAATATTTATTCTTTCTTTTTAATTTATTCTAATTCTATTCTTAGCATGCTTCGAAATTCTATTTTTTCCATGTTCCAAAATTCTATTTTTTACATGTTCCGAAATTATATTTTTTACATGTTCCGAAATTCTATTTTCTTTGTGTCCTCCAAAATTCTATTTTCTTTGCATGCTCCAAAATTCTATTTTTTACATGTTCCGAAATTCTATTTTCTTTGTGTCCTCCAAAATTCGGTTTTCTTTGTATGTTCCAAAATTCTATTATATACATTCTCCAATCTATTCTTTTTATGTTCCAGAATTCTATTTTCTTTGCATGCTCCGAAATTCTATTTTTGCACGTTCCGAAATTCTATTTTCTTTGTGTCCTCCAAAATTCTATTTTCTTTACATGTTCCGAAATTCTATTTTTCAAATGCTCCAAAAATTCCATTTCTTTGAATGTTTTGAACTTCTACTGTTGGCAGCAAATTGCTTCAATTATCAACAGTTTAAACTTACAACATAACTTTATCTAGGCATATCATTGACGTGAAAAGTTGAATATAGGTTTCAGAGGGAAACACATTCAGGTGCACACGCGTGTGATGTCATCTTTCTCTACCAGAGGGCCCTGGTTTCTCTTTCACACGACGATGACAAGAGAAAATTCATTGAAACTGGGTTCAGAAGGTGACTCATGTGTCTAATCTGCATCTTCTCGAATGGCCATTGCATTAAATTAATACCTCTTTTAATTAAATTCAGCGAGATGCAGCTGAACATAGACAAAGCATGAAAAAAGCCTTATTAAAAGCCAAAATCGTGTCTAAGCCCTCAGACTGCCGACTGAATTTCAATTTTCTTGCCTCAGTTGATGCAAATGTTGGCAACGACGGAATAACAACAAGGGACAAATCATAAATTAAAATTTTATGTAGCTCTAGGATTAAAGCACCTCGGAGGATTAGCTTTTATCCACTTTACCTCCATATAGTGGGCACTTGAGATTTTTAACACAGCTACATACATATAGTCACTCCATTAAAGTAGTACGTGCTAGCCAATTAATATCCAAACTAATTGGTTTTATAGAAAAAAATTAACAGTAATTCATTCTTTAAAATACATATACAGTGCAGGTTTTTAGGTATTAACAACGGTCGCTATTATTTTTGTTGTTGAGTGAGATTTAATGGCTTAGGGGCATCTAATAGCAAGGACCCAAACTGGAGGCCCAGTCACAAGATCATAAAGTAAAGGTCTGATTTACCAAATGTAGAGACGATGAGGACATATCACTTCGTTTTCCAAATAAAACTTTATCTTACCTGCAAATAAATAAAAAAATACATTAATTTCTAAAAAAAATCATCCACACATGTTTCATAAAACCAATTTTTGAACTACATCTAGATTACTTGCTTTGCAGTGTTATACAATCCAGATTCTCGTTAACCAAACTGAATCATTTAATAATTCGAGAAAAAATAACATGTAAATGAAAGGAGATTCGCAAACTTTAACGGAGTTTATTTTAGGACTTTTAATTGAATTCCAACGTCAAAGACTTACTTAAGAGAAAAAAATGTTAACTTAATGACTGTCAATAGCATGAATATAGATAGCTTTTTCCAAGAATCCACCGTTCGAGTGGTTAATTATTCATTTTGGACGAATGCATTAATAATCAGCTGTAAGCATTAGAAAAAAAGAGGATTTTAACAATGATTGGATTTTCGTATAATGGTATTTCGGTTTGCTTTTGTAAATAGAGCCGCAATTGATTAAGTTAAAACTCTGCAGTTTCGTCTCGTTTCTGTTCATATACATTTACGAGTATAATTTTTTCTTATCATAAAACAAACGCAATGCAATAGCAAATATCATAAGAAATGCTTTCAAATTTCGTGGCTTTGCTTTTACTGTTAAGCCCAAAAAGGGGTTACCACGTACGAAGCTATAAACATTTCTTAAAACAATAACTTGGAGCATTTCTTCGGGAATACGCAAGAAATATATAAAAAAATTCAATAAACGTAAAAAATATTATGAACATCGCACTCATGACTCTCATCCTGAATTAGATTTAGACTGAAAGAAGCTGCAAGGATATAAAATAGCTAAAACAACGACTTTCTTGACAAAACGAGCTTTAGATTTGGTGATACAATAGTTGGTATATAACCTTAAATTGTAATTAAATACCTTACTAAAATTACGGTACTGCCATCAGGGGTTGGAAAGTGAGCAAACACGTATAGCTGCTATGTGTTGTGTGATTGCCTACTTTAAGGGGCAGCACGTTTTCAATAAAATTCAAAATCTTTGAAAAGTACAACACATTCACGAAACAAATTTAATTACTAGAATCTAACGACATAACATCTCGTTTTAAAATATGATTCAAAGCATTCAGTGAACCGTTTTTGAAGATTAATAGAAATTAGCTTTCAGGGGTTTTAAAGCAAGCAAACACGAATAGCTGAAATGAGTTGTGTGATTGCCTACTTTAAGGGGCACGTTTTCAATAAAATTTAAAATCTTTGAAACGTACAACACGTTCACGAAATAAATTTAATTACTTGAATCTAACGAAATAACATCTTGTTTTAAAATATGATTGAAAGCATTTAATGAACGGTTTTTGAGGTTTATACGTCTTGTTACGCACCATGTAGCAAGCAAGCAAACACGTATAGCTGCTATGTCGTGTGTGATTGCCTACTTTAAGGGGCACATTTTCAATAAATGCTGAGCTACTGGTATGAAAAAAAATCCATTTGTAAGGCAAAGTAGACGAAAATTCGCATTCAAGTTTTAATACCCGAAATATATCCGAGCTTCCCGGACATAAATATCGATACTATATATAATATCGGCAATAGAATTAAGTGGAGTAAATTCAGTGAAATGGAAATAAAGTCGCCATCCAACCACCAAACTTGCCAAGCAGACAAGGAAGAAGAAGTGAACAGAAAATAACTATTCAGTTCTGGAAAAAAAAATAACTCGGGATTAACACTTGAATGCACTTCATTTTCTATTGACTATACATGGGAATCCTCGACATGGAGACTTAGACACGTAATTCAGTCAATTCGCATCTCAAGACATTTAGTCAAACGGACTCGAAACGAATCAGATTTGAAATGTGAAAATCGTTGCACTTTTAAATAATGATACATAAACATTAATACTTTTGATATTCATTAAATATTTACAGCTTTCATGTATTATTTTTACAATTCATAGCACGTACATTTTCCACAAAAATTGCAATTTTCTAAAGCATTAAGTAAAAAAATATTAATAAAAATCTTTACATCAAACCAATATTAAATAAAATAGTTTCAACATCAGAAACACAGTTAAGAGTTGTCAAACAATATTTTGTATAATTTTACAGCCACATCTGTATTTTAATAAATATCCAAATGGAAATTTCAATAAATACTTAACGTTCAAAACTTGTTTTATGGATTCAATTCAAACTCCGCATATATTTTTAAAACCATTGCAAATGTACAAATTCAACTTTTAACACTAGAAAAGTCACAAATTTTGCTCTTTTAAAACTTACACAATAGCACGATTTTTCCTCACACGTCTTGGACACATATCCTATAGTTTTATCAACGGCGCCATTTTGTTAATCGCCCGAAATATCCATAAGCCAGATCTAAGTCCCTCCTATGAATTCCTCCACACGTATACATCCGCAACCCAAATGAAATTTTGTATTGAAAAATCTAGTTTTTTCGCTCGAATTGTGCGCGAATAATAATGGTAAAGCAATATCCCAATAGACGAGCTATGAGGGTGGGGAGGGGGATAAGGGGTGGGGTGTGGGTGTGGGAGAAGGGGTTGAACACGTCATTCCCCTCCCCACACTTTTCTCCTTGGTCACATACTGAAGAAATGAAAATGATTTTCCTTCGCTTGCCGCTGCTCTTTTACAGATTTGCTATTTTTTTTTCAAGTTTAATAACCTAAACTGGAGCAACAACAATATAAAAAGGTGGTGCAATTTCCGTTTTTCACAAAAAAAAAGCCTTCACCAAAAAAAGGACACGGGTAATAACAACGACGAAAGAGTCTAGTGTCACACCAGAAATACACATTTCCAGTAATAGCTTTTATATACGAGGGATTATAAAAAGGACCCCTGGTTTTATATCCGTACAATAAAGTGCGGTGGCAACAACACAAAAGGCATTTAATAGATAAAAAAGTTGCTGCAAAAATAGCCGCGTTGAAATAATATATAATTTTTCGTCGAGAAAAACTTGAATGTTCATATGTGAGAGAGATATAACAGGCCCTTTTATTCCCCGACAAAGAAATTTCATCAAGGCCGTAATGGTGCCCTCGATGACTTTTTCTTATTTATTATACCCGCATTTTAATACGATGAAAACACGGCGGTGCTGCAAGATTTTTTTTTATTACGAGTATCTAACGCCATCCTGCTTATTATATTTCGGAGAAATAACCCACCAAAACTCAGAAATAAACTGCAGATTTTTTATATAAATGTAAATTAGGCGATCGAACAAGCGCATTAAACTGAATTGGAAATTTAATTTTGGAAAGGTCCCCTCTCCACGCTTAGGTTAGGACCAAGCATTCACTATTTGCATTCAACACAACATTATTTTTATTTAAAGAAACTACTACACTAGTAGTCTCTTTAAAACTCTGGACCGATTATGAAAATATTCATATGATGATGAATATTTCGATGTAACAATTATCGACAACAGTGGCCACGGACTCAAGAAAACTTCCCCTGGTGGAAAAATTATGTGGTCAGAAAATATAGCCAGATCTGAAATTGGACATGGAAATGGGAAGTATGACCATATGATACATCCACCCATATGTCCCTATATCTACAAATGTCTAGGGGGCATTCAAAAAGGACGTCCTCAAGAGGGGGTAGGGGAGGAGGAGGGGGGGGGGTCTGCTTGCATGTGGATACCACGTGGATAGGGGAAGGGAGGGAGGGTGAAGCCATTTTGTATGTCCACTAACGATAGTATTTTTCACTTTTTGGATTTTCTGTTCAATTAAGTTTTTAAGGTCAATGAAAGGGGACAGGGGCACTAGAAGAAATGTGTCCCCAGTCTCAAAATGTAATTGAATTTTTGAAACCTCGGGAAAGTCGGGTATTATGCCTAAATTTGTGTTAGACACCAATTTTATGCTGAACTTTCTCTTCGAGGTCAGAATATTTCCGTTTTTCAGAAAAATATGGAAAAATGTCGTGGAATTAGCTGCAAGATTGGTGCTTGGAAATTTATAGGATGGGCCGTTGTATGTTCCAACAAATTTTCTGGACACCCTACTTTTCCACAAAAAAAATTAAAGACGTCAATGAGGGGGAGGGAGGGGGTCTGGTCTAAAACGCACACCGTGTGAACAGGTGGTGGTAGTGGGTCGGGGGTGGGTGGGAGAAGGAGGGTCAATTTTTGAAAGAATTTCGGGGACGTCCTTTTTGAATGGCCCCTACGTGACATTATTTTTCCACCCAGCTTCACAACATGTCATTGTATTTGAAATGCTGAATATTTAACAATACAATGAATGCTTTACATACTATGTTAACCGAGTGAATGTAATATCGTCGGAGGATTGTCAAAGAATGTCCATATACAACCCCAATCTTGACGCTTTTGCTATTCATTGAAAGCAGCAGAAGCCGTCAGCCTCCATTCCTTCATTTTCAAATAACACGGGGGTGGTTGCAAATAAAACGCTTGAAATTAGTAGCAGCGTGAGTCGTTAAAGTGTTAAACATTTGCCAAAAATAAATACGATAATGGCACGCTAGGCAAAGTGGAGACTCAATTGGGTGACATATCGCGGTGATATTGGATTCCTATACCAAAACAACCGCAACTCGCAATAAAACAGACGAGGAATTCATTTATTTTGAAATTACACACTGCATTTCAGACCAAATTGGTATTCGCAGTCGAGGATGAATTCTGATTGGTCCATCGTCGAATCAACGACGAGAGTACAATTTCGAAAGTTGCATTCAAATTTAACGCAATTAAAACAACTTTCACCAATAATCGAGTTGGGGAAAACGTAATTTGATTTCAATGAATTTAATATAATTTTCAAGTGGGATTATAAACTATTTTACTAATTTTCACCGTACATTCCATATTATGTCCCTTACGTGTCAATATATGGCATTTAATAGAGAGATTGAGCCAACCAACGCCTTAACGTTAACCTTAACGTTAGCGGCGGGAAGGGAGGAGCCACGGACTGAACTGCCCAATGAACTAAATGAACGTCATGAGTGCGCGTCACGTTCAGTTAATTTAGTGGATAGTAAAGTCCGTAGCTCCTCCCTTCCTGCCGTTAACGTTAAAGTTAACGTTAAGGCGATGGCTGGCTCAAAC
>JAUJYV010001320.1:0-18962 GCA_033995625.1 Ophyiulus pilosus
AAAATTTCGCTCGCTCGACGGCTCGAATCTCAAATATCTCGTATGTCAGGGCACTCGTATCTCGAGGTACCACTGTATTTAATAAATGTGACATCTTTGTAAACATGGAAATACAAACTTTTGAATTTACTCGCCGTGAACTAAACACGGAACTTACCTCTCTTCGTTTTTACGATATCACGATATCATTTACTGTATTTAGGAATTTATGGACTGTATTTATGGAACTTACCTAAAAAGAGACAAAAAAAATGGCAACATTAGTCGAAATTCAGTATAAATTCCCAAATTGCAAAAAAATATATTTATGACACATAATGTATATGGACATAATAAACATTGGACACACATGAACATGCTGCATGTACCCGCTTAATTGCACGGTGACCCGGCCAGTCGAAAATGTGCAATTAACCGGTTTATGCAAATATCCGGTCACAATTCCATACAAAAATTGCACGTGGGGCTTGTAAAGTATGTGCAATTATCCGGTGTGTGCAATTATCCGGGTTCACATCATGCACAAAACAGAGCAAAAGTTCAGGGCATGGAAAATAATGTACTATGTGCAATTAAGCGGTGTGCAATTACGCGGGTTTCGAATGCATACAGTCTAACACGCTTAATTACACAGTGACCCGGCAAGTCGAAAATGTGCAATTAACCGATTCATGCAAATATCCGGTCACAGTTCCATACAAAAATTGCACGTGGTGCTGAATGTACAGTCGAACCCGCTTAATTGCACAGTGACCCTGCAAGAGGGAAATGTGCAATTAACCGATTTATGCAAATATCCGGTCTCGATTCCATACAAAAATTGCACGTGGGGCTTGTAAAGTATGTGCAATTATCCGGTGTGTGCAATTATCCGGGTTCACATCATGCACAAAACTGAGCAAAAGTTCAGGGCATGGAAAATGCATGTATGTGCAATTAAGCGGTGTGCAATTACGCGGGTTTCGAATTTCATACTGTCGAACCCGCTTAATTATGCAGCAACCCGGCAAGTCGAAAATGTGCAATTAACATATTTATGCTAATATCCGGTCAGAATTCCATTGAAAAATCGCAAAATATGCATTTATCCGGTGTGCAATTAAGCTGGTTCGACTGCACATTTCTGTTTGTTGTTTTATTCAACCGTCTAAACTTGAAAAAAGTTCAGTCTGTATTTATGAAGTTATCGTAGTAATTCCCAGTTATCTTTATTGTGCGAGTGAATGCTCATAAGAAACAGATAAGAAAAGCATTAAATTAGTGCATTAAAACACCTTTTTTTAACTTAGTTGACTTATTTCGAGTTTCACCTAATCGCCCACTTTCATCTATTTTTGAAATGGGAGCAAATCTCCTAATTAGAGGATCATTTGGAGAAACCTAAGGTGTGAAAAACAACCTGTAACTGGTCGCAACTTTCAATTTTATACTCTTAAAATTATATCAGATTACCTTTTTTTTTTTAAAAAAAAAAAGAAAGTTAAAAGTAAATACTTTTTTAATGACCTTTAAAGAGGCCTAGTTTCAGGGGACGAGGCTAGGTTCAAATCCATCGTAAATACGAGGGATGTCTCAAAAATAAGTTACACAGGGCATTTATTTATTTATTCATGAACTGCTTATCCAATCGAAAAACGGAAATATACATTTTAAAGAGGAACGTGTCGCCTACGACGCTCGATAAATGGCGTAGCTGGCATATTGTCGTTACTTTTTTTTTAGCGACGTTCAAAATGGCCGCTCACGCGTCAGACGACAGGAACAACGAAGCGTAATCAGATTTCCGTGGTTAAAAGGAATGAAAGCTGCTGAAATTCATAGGGAATTGGTTTCTGTATATGGAGATGAGTCCTTATCGAGAGTTGCAGTTTCAAAATGGCGTCAGAAGTTCGCTGACGTACGTCATAACGCGAATGACGATGCTCGTTCCGGCGGACCGCGAATGTCATCGAATGTGAACAATATTGCTGCTGTGAATGATGCCATTAACACTAGAAATGGTGCAGCGAAGGGCGGCCAGATTTGTGACTGGGCAATATCAGCGGGATGCGAGTGTATCCCAGATGCTACAGACTAGGATGTGACTCTCTTGCGGACCAGACGGGATGTATTAAGCATGGGTCTTTTGGTGCGTTTTAATTTGCCATGCAACTTGAGGCTGGTGGAACCAATTTTAAGATGTAACTGGCGTGGAGGTCGCACCTGCCATTCCAATCCCTTGCTGGACATTCGAGCTCATTGGAATCCATACTTTTGGTCTTTCTTCCCACGCATAGTTCGCAGATGGAACTCTCTTGCAAAGGGCGATCCCAAGCTTGCGGATGAGAATTTCTCTTCCGCAACAGGGTAACACTGACTCAAGGTGACCATTTATGTGCTTTCCTAGTATTAGTGTTTTATAGATAACCTATGTGACCTTTGGTATTTTGTGTAACTGTGTATTATTATGATACCCCCTACCACATGGCATACCTATGCTGACTGTAGGGTAATAAATTTGAATTGAATTGAATTGTACACTGATCGTCGGTTGACGATTAGAGCGTTATCGCAGTCGCTGAATATCTCCAGAAGTTGTGTTCACTCAATTGTTCGTGAACATTTGCGATACAGAAAAGTGTCGTCGAGACGGGTTCCACGACAACCGACAAATGTGCCCATGGACACCCGAACACTTTTTACAACGACGGTGTACAGAAACCGGTGTCACGGTGGGACAAGTTTGTCTGTTGATTTTTAACGTTGGTCTATTTCTGCAACTAAGGCTAAACACCAACACCAGGGGATGAGCCTTCATCACCTACCTGGGAATTCTGCCTACGAGGGGGTGGGGACTTCCTTCCCCTCTCTCTACCTCTCTTGAGGGGTCTTTAACGTGCGACAATCAACACCGGACCTCGGTTTAAACTCTCACCCGAAAGAGCCCCGCCACTCAGGGAATTTCTCCCATCCGTAAAAATTCTCACCGACCTCGACCGGGGAGCGAACCCCCGCAAAATAGGATCGAGAGGCGAGCACGTAACCCACTCGACCGCCGGCGTCGGCGGTGGGACAAGTGCATCAATCGGCTCGGGGACTATGTTGAAAAATAGCGAAAGGGCCCCACTTTAAAATGCGTATTTCCGTTTTTCGATTGGATAAGCAGTTCACGAATAAATGCCTCGTGTGACTCATTTTTGGAGAGACGAACCGAGTTTCATAGTTCCGTTGTTGGTTCAAATCCATTCCGCGAGCGCCGCTGGCAATTTTCAAAACCGTGCACCAAGAAGGCTGCCGTCTTTTAATTTTTTGAGGTGCTATTTTCTTTCGGTTTCTCATACTTTTTGGGCTGTGACCCATTTTCCTGGGCCGCATTTAGATCACCTGTTTATCCATGTATCTGGTTTAGCTCCGTTTAGTCGCTGCTTGATGAGCTAACTGTTTGTTAACTCATTAAGCCAAGGTTAAATAGCAGAATAAGATTTTGGCTGCTATTCGCAGATTCGGGCTATTTGAGTAGGGCAAAAAAAAAAAAAAAAAATTTGTCAAAGATGGGAGGTTTTTTTTTTGAATTTTTGGTGACAAACATCGAGAAAAACGTGGCGGCCAAATGAAATTTGTCAAACTTTATTAGCCCTCGTCAGCCAAATTTTATCCCATATAAGTATATGGGAAATACTAACTGCATTCTAGAGTTTTAGCAGAGGTTAACAGATGGAATACTTGTTTACTGTACGTTTAGTTATTAAATGTACCGTTTAAGATTCGTCAAGGATGGCTTTAAAAAAATCATGCAATATACTCTGTACAGAATTTCAGAAGTAGTTTTACCAAAGTACTACCAATATTTAAATATTTAAATTGACATAATATGAATTTTTACACATTTTGGGCCATACATGTATCTATCCGAGTGGAAAAATTATATATGGACTAGTATGGGCCATATTTGGTCCTTGAAGGGTCATTCATAGCCATGTATGGGCCATATTTGGTCCTTGAAGAGTCATACATAGGCATGTATGGGCCATATTTGGTCCTTGAATAGCCATACTTGATTCTTGAAGGGTCATACATGATTCTTGAAGGGCCATACATAGCCATGTTTGGTCCTTGAAAGGTCGTGCACAGCCATGTATGGAGCATACTTGATCCTTGAAGGGCCATACATAGCCATGTATGGGCATATATTTGGTCCATGAAAAGACATAGATCGCCATGTATGGTCCTTGAAGGGCCATACATAGCCATGGATGGGCCATATTTGCTCCTTGAAGAGTCATACATAGCCATGTATGAGCCATGCTTGATTCTTGAAGGGCCATGCTTGATTCTTGAAGGGTCATACATAGCCATGTATGGGCTATATTTGGTCCTTGAAGAGTCGTATATAGCCATGTATGGGCTTTACTTGGTCCCTGAAAGGCTGTGCACAGCCATGTATGGACCATACTTGATATTTGAAGGGCCATACATAGCCATGTATGAGCCATGCTTGATTCTTGAAGGGCCATGATGATTTTTGAAGGGCCATACATAGCCATGTATGGGCTATATTTGGTCCTTGAAGAGTCGTATATAGCCATGTATGGGCCTTACTTGGTCCTTGAAAGGTCGTGCACAGCCATGTATGGACCATACTTGATCCTTGAAAGGCCATACATAGACATGTATGGGCATATATTTGGTCCTTGAAAAGACATAGATAGCCATGTATGGTCCTTGAAGGGCCATACATAGCCATGGATGGGCCATACTTGTCATACATGCATGCCCATATATGGACATACCATGTACGTCCAGGCGTGTCCAATTTTTGGTCAAGAAATATTGGAACGTCACATCATGAACTTCATGTTTTTCTGATCTCTCACCATATACACATGTAGAACAGAGGTAAAAAACATGGCAATGTATTTTCATTTCTATAACTCCAGAGCATCATTCTCGTACATGTTCAGTATTTTTCCGTTATTTTGGAAGTGTTTGGCCAATTCCCCCCCCCTCCCCTTTACCCTCCCCCTCCCCCTCCACCTTCTTCTCACGGGGGTGATTTTCTAGTAAATTGGGCAACTATTCGCGTCTCCTCAATGTCATTGAACAGGAGTTTCGTCTGTATTTAGGCTGAATCTTTTCATTTTCTGGCTCAAACCGAAACGTCTTAATTCTTCCTCCTCCTCCTCCTTTTTCTTCTTCTTCTTGTCCCGTATATTTTTGTTTCGGAGGCAAAGCCCCTTTCGCACACAAAACTGTGGTGGAGTTTTGCCAGTTAACCCGAATGAAACCCTATCCCGGTGACATAGAAATCTCGCGTACACACGTAGTGTTCGACTAAAAGCCCTTTTCTCCTCCTCGTCCTGATTATGATGTCATTTTCGTCAGCTTCAAGCCAAGATTATGACGAAAACGGGAAGTCGGGGAAAAGATGTTTAAACTTTGTGTAAATGTGCCAGCCAAGAAAATGACATCTTTATTTTATTGGCTGACTTTTCTGGTGCACTTTTCTGTCGTTTTTTTTTTTTTTTCGAATGCCAAATTAGGACAAAGGTCAACAAACACAATTGTAAATAAAACACGTGTTGGAGTTCGGGAAACCCATCTTCAAAAATGTGCACCTAAATTGATAACGGAGAGTTTGAGCCAGCCAACGTTAACGGTAACGATAACGAGAAACGGCGCTGGCGGTCCGGAATGTCAAGGACTACCCTATGCGAAGCATGGCATTCCAATGCCATTCCGGACTGCCCGCGCTGTTTCTCGTTATCGTTATCGTTATCGTTATCGTTATCGTTATCGTTAGCGTTAGCGTTGGATGGCTCAAACTCTCTATTAAAAGCTATGACAAAATGTAAAACACCTCCCAAAAAGAAGATCGGGGATCTTTCTGTGTTTTAGGGATAACATCAGTCTTTAATAGAGAGATTGAGCCAGCCAACGACCTTAACGTTAACCTTAACGTTAAAGGCGGGACGGTAAGAAGCACGCATGCGCACTCACGACGTTCGGTCAGCTCATTGGGTAATTTCGACCCGTTGTTCAGTGTGCAGTTTCGCTTTTAGACGTGGTTTATTTTTGCTATGAGACCCGCTTAATTGCACATCGCTTAATTGCGCACACCCTTATGCGGTTTTCAAACAAAATTCTTGCATATTTGTGCATCACTATATATGTAAGTTCGAACCCGCTTAATTGCACAAACCGGATAAATGCACGTATAATGCAAGCTCCTCGTGGTGCCGGGTCGCTGTGCAATTAAGCGGGTTCGACTGTACGTTTATTTTTCCGTAAGCGTGTACAGTCGAATCCGCTTAATTGCACTCACCGGATAAATGCACGTGTTTTGCTAACCCCGTGTGCGACTTTTGCATGGAATTGTGATCGGATAATTGCATTAATCGGTTAGTTGCACATCGCTTAACTGCACACACCGGATAAATGGACATATTTTGCAAGCCCCATGTGCAACTTTTGTATGAGATTGTAACCGAATAATTGCATAAAGCGGTTAATTGCACATTTTCGGCGTGTCGGGTCGCTGTGCAATTAAGCGGGTTGGACTGTACGTTTATTCTTCCGTAAGCATGGACAGTCGAATCGGCTTAATTGCACACACCGGATAAATGCACAAATTTTGCAAGCCCCGTGTGCGGCTTTTGTATGGAATTGTGACCGGATAATTGCATAAACCGGTTAGTTGCACATCGCTTCATTGCACAGACATAAATGGACATATTTCCCAAGCCCCCACGTGCAACTTTTGTATGGAATTGTGACCGGATAATTGCATAAACCGGTTAATTGCACTTTTTGGGAATGATAATTTAAAAATTAAAGTCACATTCAGTTTGTGAGTTTATATGAATCGGAAACGCGAGAGTTTATAAAAACATTTCAGGTTCACTTTTCCAGAAGTCGACTCGCGTGCCTTTTAAAAATAAAACACATTTTTTAAAGGGGATGAAATAATATAATTTTAAAAAGTAGGTCAGAGATATTTTAGAAAAGTGGATTTTCAAAAACACTGCACTCTCGAAACCCCAACTATGACAATGTTTACGAGAGTATTAATTTGCTCTTAAATTACGTCAATCTTAATTAAAGTACAGATTAATCAAAATCGAAACTCGATATCTGCAGGTTGCATCTTCACATATTTATATTAAATATGAAAAAGTCTCTAGCATTTTTTTAAAATTTTTTTTAACGGTAATGATTCACGAGTAAACGAGAGTTTCAGACGCCAAAAATAGCAGAAAACGAAACTTTAAACGGCACCATAAGGACTTTAAGGCAATGACTCGGAAGAAGAAGAAGTTTTAAAAAAAACGGACACGTGTCACGTATTACAATGTCCTATTTATAGGCTCGGTTTTCAGTTTTTTTTAAAAAAGCACTCTTTTTCAATGTTTTTTTTTCCCCCCGGGGCAGAAAAATGAAAAATAATAAACGCGTGTAATTAATCCAGTTTCATCTCTTAATCAATCACTCCCTCTCATTTGAATAATGCGATTTAATGCAATTGGCAGTGGCATTCACACTCCATAATGTTAAGCGCACAAAGTTGCATTCATCCACAAGAAAACAAAAACAAAACTGAAATTTAGGAGAAAATAATGTACTTGTTTTTGGCTGAAAAATTAAGTGAAAATTTATAGCACGAACACGAGGCAAATTAAGTCTTTAAAGAAGGTCGGAATGACTTAAGGGAACTTTTAAGGGAGTTTAAAGGGACGGATCTTTACTATTTTTTAATATAAACTTGACCCTTCATGGGCCATACTTGACTCTTGATGGGCCATACTTGACCCTTGATGGGACATGCTTGACCCTTGATTGGCCATACTTGACTCTTGATGGGCCATATAGTCATGTATGAGCCATTTTGGCCTTTGATGGGACATATTTGGCCTTTGATGGACCATACTTGACTCTTGATGAGCCATACTTTACCCTTGATGGGCCATGCTTGATCATTGATGGACCATACTTGACTCTTGATGGACCATATAGTCATGTATGATCCATTTAGGCCATTGATGGGCCACATTTGGCCTTTGATGGGTCACATTTGGCCTTTGATGGACTATATTTGCCCTTTGATGGACCATACTCGACCCTTGATGAGCCACACTTGACCCTTGATGAGCCATACTTGACCCTTGATGGGCCTTACTTGACTCTCGATGGACGATATAGTCATGTATGAGCCATTTAGGCCATTGATGGGCCACATTTGGCCTTTGATGGGCTGCATTTGCCCTTTGATGGACCATACTCGACCCTTGATGAGCCACACTTGACCCTTGATGAGCCATACTTGACCCTTGATGGGCCTTACTTGACTCTCGATGGACGATATAGTCATGTATGAGCCATTTAGGCCATTGATGGGCCACATTTGGCCTTTGATGGGCTGCATTTGGCCTTTGATGGACCATACTCGACCCTTGATGAGCCACACTTGACCCTTGATGAGCCATACTTGACCCTTGATGGGCCTTACTTGACTCTCGATGGACGATATAGTCATGTATGAGCCATTTAGGCCATTGATGGGCCACATTTGGCCTTTGATGGGCTGCATTTGGCCTTTGATGGACCATATTCGACCCTTGATGGGCCATACGTGACCCTTGATGGGCCATACTTGACCCTTGATGGGCCTTACTTGACCCTCGATGGACCATATAGTCATGTATGAGCCATTTAGGCCATTGATGGGCCACATTTGCCCTTTGATGGACCATAATTGATCTTTGATGGGACATTTATGAACCATATTGCCACTGATTAGCAACTGATGAACCATACATGGGCATATATGGGCGAGTATTTCCATACATGGATACATATGGGAGAGTATGGTCATACCTGGACTTATCTGGTCAGACGTGTCCAATTTCTGGTCTAATCATATTTGGAAATCGCTGTATTTTAAAATAGTACATTCTAATTACTCATCGAGCAGTGACATCAAAAGATGCATTACTAATCACTCTGAAAGAGCAGTTCCTTACTTAATGTCGTAATATGGAGAAACAAGCAAACGTGACGTCATTTAAGACGTGTCAGGATTCTTGGACTTAGACAGTCCTAGTCACATGACAAATTCGTGGAAATAGTTAGTGGTATAGTTAACTCTTTGGTAAATAGAGGCTGGGATGCGCGTCATAGTGTATATATCTTCGAAAAGGGCGTATGTTTGGTTTTACTCATCACTACATTTTAATTGAAATTTTACAGACCGTAGTGAGTGACATCTAACGTGCGATGCCGGTATTTAGAAGAACGAAAAAAAAAAGCCTATAATAACTTAATCTCAAAATGTCTAAAATCTAAAAATAACCTTAGTGGTGTTGTCCCAATCCCAAAATGAAAATTCTTGAATGGGCGGCATTTGGTCCGAAACACTACTTTGTGAAGCTATTTCAAAATCTTTTGTTGTTTTTTTTGAATTAACTGAGTTTTTCACCTAAAAAAAACCAAAAAAACAACAACAACGTGTGATCGGAATTAGCCCCAAATCTTAAACTACTTTATTTTTGAATGAATCTTTTTTTTTTTTTTTGCTATTTATTACTATTCTTTTTTAACTTTTGGCAATGCAAAAAAACAACATAAATCGACTTTTACAACTTGACACTATCGTAAATTTGGCGACACAAACATGGCACCTTTGGGATTTTAATAAGTGTCAGTATGTACTTTAAAGAGAAATACTTAAAAGCTAACAGACTGCCTCGCGTGTTTTTCCTAAAAATATGTTGTCGCACTTTCAAAAGTCAAAACATTGTTTCAGGAAGTGTTTAACATAAAGCCGGGTCTCCACCAGTATACTCATTTGAGTATAAAGAAGAATTTGAGTATACTCCATGTTTCCGATTGAAAATGTTGCCTTATCCCATTTCCGTCGTGACGTATGTGGGAAATTATGACGCGTTTTCAATTCCCGAAACGTGTCCCGACTTATTTCGACGATCGCTCGGGAGGCGGTCCAGATCAAAGGAAAAATATGTAGCTGCTCTCGGCTCAGCCGTCAGCCGTTGGCTAAATTTAAGCGTAAACGTGTTTTTCGTTGGACAAATAGAGCAGACGGCAGTTCACCACGTGTTTAAAATTCGAAAAAACAGTGCAGACAGCGGTGCTGCACAGTCTCGGTAGGAGCGCCATAAACTGGACTCACTCGCACCCGTTTTCTTTTTTTGCTTCGTTTGGTAGATACAACTCGGTATCATACTTATTGTTGCCGTTTCACCGAGGAAATTTGGCAAGGTGAATTTTTTTTCGCAACATTTGAGTAGAAACATCACGACTCATTTGGAGGAGTTTTCAATTCCAAAAACGTGTGTCCCGGCTCATTTTGACGATCGCTCGGGAGGTGGTCTACATCAAAGGAAAGAGACGTAGATGCTCTCGGCTCAGCCGTCAGCCGCCAGCTCAATTTTAGCGTAAACGTGTTTTTCGTTGGACAAATAGAGCAGACGGCAGTGCTGCGCAGTCTTGGTAGAAGCGCCGTAAACTGGACTCACTCGCACCCGTTTTTTGTTGCTTCGTTTGGTGGATACAACTCGGTATCATACTTATTGTTGCCGTTTCACCGAGGAAATTTGGTACGGTGATTTTTTTTCCGCAACATTTGAGGAGAAACATCAGGACTCATTTGGTGGAGACCCGGCTTAAAAATGCGCTTCAATCTAAACGCTACAACTACGTATGACGAACTTGTCAAATATCTTATTTTTCTTGAAAATCTCTCCAAAAAGTTTGAGAAACTGTGCTCATCCCATTTTGGTTTTCCAGCACGATGAATGTTTTAATTAGGAAATGTTTCAATTAGCGCGACTCCAAATGGAGTTTGTCGAGCGAATGGCGACATTGAATTTGAATGTCGTCTGAATGCTCGTGTCATAACAGTTGTTCGACCATGAATATTCTGCTGGCAGTAATTAGGTCACTGCTACTGACACAAGGGGTCGTATGGCTCCACGAAATTCATTCACGCTGCATTAATTAAGATATTGAAACACAACATTGGCTGAAACGAGCGACTTGTTCGCCAGACAGGATACAGAAAAGGGGGTTACGAATCAGACGAGAGAGAGAGAGAGAGAACAAATCCAGACTGAAATGATGTCAAAAAGGCATTTCCAAGTCTCAAACTGAGATTTTTGCACAAAACACGACATCTAATTTTGCAGCAGACGGAATTTATCTAGTCATCCACAGTGACATTGTCGGGTTGTTTACAGCAGTGCAGCCAACAACCTCGACCCTTAAGTGGCAGCGCCATCTATGAAACACTTCATTTTTTTTTTTTTTTTTTAAAGTAGATTTTGGGGAAAGTCTTTCTGACTTTCATCAAATATTTTGTGAATTCTTTAGAATTATTTAGCAACATGAAATGTAAAACTCGAGATGAACTTTATGCAACTCGTTGACAACATTTCTTATCACATCCCGGGTGGAAAAGTTATATATGGACCCTTGATAGTCATATTTGGCCTTTGATGGTGCCATACTTGACCCTTGGAGAATCATACATAGCCATGTATGGACCATACTTGACCCTTGGACGGCCATACTTGACTCTTGGAGGGCCATACTTGACACTTGGAGGGCCATACTTGACACTTGAAGGGCCATACTCGACTCTTGGAGGGCCATACTTGACACTTGGAGGGCCATACTTGACACTTGGATGGCCATACTCGACTCTTGGAGGGCCATACTTGACTTTTGGAGGGCCGTATTTGACCCTTGGAGGGCCATGATAGCCATGTGTGGGCCACACATAGCCATGTATGGACCATACTTGACCCTTGGACGGCTGTACTTGAATCTTGGATGGTCATACTTGACCATTGGAGGGCCATGATAGCCATGTGTGGGCCCATACTTGACTCTTGGAGGGCCATACTTGACCCTTGTAGGGCCATACTTGACCCTTGTAGGGCCATACTTGACTCTTGGATGACCATACTTGACCCTTGGAGGGCCATGATAGTCATGTGTGGGACATACTTGACCCTTGGACGACCATACTTGACTCTCGGAGGGCCATACTTGACCATTGGAGGGCCATGATAGCCATGTGTGGGCCACACATAGCCATGTATGGACCGTACTTGACCCTTGGACGGCCATACTTGTCTCTCGGAGGGCCATATTTGACCCTTGGAGGGCCATACTTGACTCTTGGATGGCCATACTTTACTCTTGGAGGGCCATACTTGATCCTTGGAGGGCCATGATAGCCATGTGTGGGCCACACATAGCCATGTATGGACCATACTTGACCCTTGGACGGCCATACTTGATTCTTGTATGACCATACTTGACCCTTGGAGGGCCTTGATAGCCATGTGTGGGCCATACTTGACCCTTGGAGAGCCATACATAGCCATGAATGGACCATACTTGACCCTTGATAGGCCGTGTATAACCACGTATGAGCCATAACTGACCCTTGATGGATCATAGATAGCCGTGTATGAGCCATATTTGACCCTTGATGGGCCTTATATCACCATACAATGAACCATATTTAACAAAGGTGGACGATTTGTGGCTTAGTAAGCAAGTGATTATTAATCCACTAGCAATACTGAGCTGTGTGCCGCGACATTTTCAGACCCGTGTTAGATACGTTTTCTTCTGAAGTTTGCATCAAAAGAATTTCGTCCAGTTAGTGACCATAATCCGTCGCCATTTTGTCTACACATAGTATACAAACACGAAATGTTGGGAGGTGGACCAATTACAGAGTGCAGTGCGAGCTTGTTTATATGGGCGCTGCTGTCGTGTTTTGAGGTTGTATCCAATCTGGCAATCACTCAAGGTCTGAACATGGCAGAATTCAATAACACCCAAAAGGGTTATTACTCCTTTATTGCTCAAAATGACTGCTGTTTGCCGTTCACGTGTACGTGTGTGTAGTGATAACATCGAGCAATTTTAGCCCCTCTCGGAAGTGCGGTGGATCCTATCTCAGTCCTCGTATATCGAGGACCGTGATTAAACCCCGATGGATTTTTCATGTTTGCAAAACTCCGCGTATTAATAATATCTGCCAAAAAAAAAAAATGAAAAAATTGGGCCTGTCACAGAAACATATTTAACGGTGCATCGACACACGTTTTGGAAACCAGATAGACTAGAAATTAAATCGGTATAATGACGAATAATGAGGATTGGGGTTATCAATCTGAGCTACTTATGTGTGGACACTTCGGCCCGAGGTTGAAAACCATTTTACGGTCCAATCCGCTTAATTGCACATATTTTGCAAGCCCCGTGTGGAACTTTTGTATGGAATTGTGACCGGATATTTGCACATCTAGATGACCCACCCACTTAAGTGCATTTTAAAGTGGTGCGTCTGTACTTATGTGTGGACACTTCAGCCCGAGGTTGAAAACCAATTTACAGTCCAACCCGCTTAATTGCACATATTTTAACAAGCCCCGAGTCGAACTTTTGTATGGAACTGTTACCGGATATTTGCACATCGAAATGACCCACCCACTTAAGTGCATTTTAAAGTAGTGCGTCTGTACTTATGTGTGGTCACTTCAGCCCAAGGTTGAACACCAATTTACAGTTCCAACCCGCTTATTTGCACATATTTTATTTAACAAGCCCCGTGTGAAAATTTTGTATGGAATTGTGACCGGATATATGCACATCGAGATGCCCACCCACTTAAGTGCCTCTTAAAGTAGTGCGTCTGTACTTATGTGTGGACACGTCAATCAAAGGTTGAAAACCAATTTACAGTCGAACCCGCTTAATTGCACATATTTTAACAAGCCCCGTGTGGAACTTTTGTATGGAATTGTCGCCGGATATTTGCACATCGAGATGCCCACCCACTTAAGTGCATCTTAAAGTAGTGCGTCTGTACTTATGTGTGGACACTTCAGCCAAAGGTTGAAAACCGATTTACAGTTCCAACCCGCTTAATTGCACATATTTTAACAAGCCCCGTGTGGAACTTTTGTATGGAATTGTGACCGGATATTTGCACATCGAGATGACCCACCCACTTAAGTGCATCTTAAAGTAGTGCGTCTGTACTTATGTGTGGACACGTCAGTCAAAGGTTGAACACCAATTTACAGTCCAACCCGCTTAATTGCACATATTTTGCAAGCCCCGTGTGGAACTTTTGTATGGAATCGGTTAATTGCACACTTTAGGATTGTCGGGTCGCTGTGGAATTAAGCGTGTTCGACTGTTCGATATTCTTCTCGTTAGCATGTACCGTTGAACCCGCTTAATTGCACACACACACACCGGATAAATGCACATATTTTACAAGCCCAATGTGCAACTTTTGTATGCAATTGTGACCGGATAATTGCACGTATTTCCCATGCCCTGAACTTTTGCCCTATGTTTTGCACATGATGTGAAGCCGGATAAATGCACATATTTTGCAAGCCGCATGTGCAAGTTTTGTATGCAATTGTGACCGGATAATTGCACATATTCCTCATGCCCTGAACTTTTACCCTTTGTTTTGTGCATGATGTGAACCCGGATAACTGAACACACCGGATAAATGCACATATTTTACAAGCCCAATGTGCAACTTTTGTATTGAATTGTGATCGGATAATTGCATAAACCGGTTAATTGCACGTTTTAGGATTGCCGAGTCGCCGTGCAATTAATCGGGTTCGAGTGTACACGTATGCCCATTCGTATTCAATTTCTGAATTAAAGGTCCATATTTGCGCAGTTCCCGTTATTGCACAACAATGTGCCCTATGTTACAAACTTTTGAGAAATTTCCCAGGAAATGTAGTAACTTTCAAAACCCCGAGCGAAAATAGTCGGTGAAATTAAAAAGTTTAACCCTGTTGTTGCGGTTTTCTTTGAAAATGATGGCTACCTGTTGTGTCCAAAAATGTAAGGGCCATGGGAAATATGTAAGCGATGCAAGTGGAGAGTGACCCAACCCAGTGGTCACTGACAGGTCACACGAGGGAAAAAATCTCATCCCTCCTCACCTTCAAATAAAAAAAAAGGGGGAAACAGTTTGAGAACTACCGAAACTTCTTTTTGGGACCTTTTGACACGAGAGGGCATTTTTACTACAAATATGGCCAAAAACCGCCATGGGAATCCCGCCAATGGACCTTTCACAACACTTTCAAAATGCCCCCGAGTCATAATTTGCAATATTTGTCCTTAAAATAGTTCATTTACACTCGTAATGGTCTCAGAACAGGATTTTCGGAAAGTTGGTATAACTACTGTAGAAGACCATCCTTATTGTAACAGATTTCAATTATGTGCTACGTATATTTTATAGCCTTTTACCCCCATTTTTTTGTTTTAATGAGACGTGCCCTTTTGCAAGACTGATAGATATGAAGAAGGTAAAAGTGATTAAAGGACCATTCAAAAATGACGTCACCAAAATTTCTTCAAAAATTGACCTATCCCCTACCCCCTGTCCACACTTTGTCCATTTTATCCATTTTAGTCCATTTTAGTCCATACCCCCTCCCCCTCACCCCCTCACAGACGTCCTTAATTTTTTTTGTTGAAAAGTAGGGTGTCCAGAAAATGTGTTGGAACACACAAAGGCCCATCCTATAAATTTCCAAGCACCCGTCTCGCTGCCAATTCCAGAGAGTTCCAGTGTTTTACCCAAATTTAGGCATAATTTCCGACTTTCCCGAGGTTTTAAAAATTACAGTACATTTGGGACTGGGGACACATTTCTTCCGGTGTCCATTTCCCCCCTTTCACTGACCTCTAAAACTCGATTAAACAGAAAAACCAAAAAACTGAAAAATACCATCATTAGTGGACGTCCATAATGTCTTCCTCCCCCCTCCCTGTCCACATGATGTCCACATGCCAGTAAACCCCCTCTCTCCTCCCTCCCCCCCCCCCTCTTGAGGACGTCCTTTTTGAATGGCCCATGGCCCATATGCCCATATCTGGAATGTGTGGACCCCCTCATAAATTATTTGTCCACTTGTATTATTAGAGAGTTTGAGCCAGCTAACGCCAAAAAACGTTAACCTTAACGTTAAGGTTAACGTTGAGGCGTTGGCTGGTTCAAACTCTTTACTATATACTAGAGAGTTTAGGCCAGCCAACGCCTTAACGTTAACCTTAACGTTAACGGCGGGACTAGCCCATGAATTAAGTGAACGTCAACGGCACTCATGACGTTTCATTTAGTTCATTGGGTAGAACTAACCCTTCCCGCCGTTAACGTTAAGGTTAACGTTAAAGCGTTGGCTGGCTCAAACTCTCTACTACTTGGAAGTAGTATACTGTAAAATTACTTTCTAAGAATTTAGTACATGTGGTGAACTTGTACTTTTACACGATTGGTGATTGAACCTCGGAGTTTATGCTCAACTAGGACAAGAGGACTCACGACATTGAGCAAAGTAGAAATTCTTGGGAGTAGAGACAAAAAAAACCCCCCCAAAAAAAAAACAGGGCGAGGTTTCCCAAACTCTTAAGACTCTTAAGTGAGAGAATTATGGATCGTAATTGCATCGAAATCGATAAAATCCGAAGTTGACCAGAGGGGATAACAAAAAAAGGTCTTTGAATGACCATCGCATGGCCGGCAATTTATTCCCTCTCGTAATCTTCTTTTCTTTTAGGGGGGGGGGAGGTGGAAGAAGAGGGGGGAGGTCTTTGTTTTTCTCCCGTATTACTTATGAACATGGCTATAGAGTCTTTAATTCCGTGGAATTCCTAAACATGAAAAAAACACGTCCCAGGAATGACATCTTCCTCGAAAAAAGGTAAAAAAGGTGGCAAGAGAAGGGGCAGGGCAGGGCAGGGCAGGCAGGGCAAAGACACAAGGGACATTATTGAGTTTTAATTGCTACAGCTCTACAGGTGCATGGATTCCCACTAATGGGCAAACGAGAACATGACCCTAACCCCCCCCCCCCCTTTCCCCCTTCCCCCCTCCCTCGAAAACTAAAAACCCCCCTAAAACACCCAAAACACGGGACGGATTTTGGCGATTGCCAAACATTGCGGGGAGGATTCACATCCATCAGCGCTTGTCAAGGCAATGTCAGGGAAAAAAAGGAAAAAAAAAAAGCCCTCCAGGGCCGATACTAGCTTTTTTTCTTCAAACATTTTTGTTACATTTTTCGGGTGTTTTTTTTTGTTTCTGTTGTCCGATGTACAATAACAGTGAGTGCTTCCGACACCTCTCTTGAGAGAAAGAGCGAGAGAAAGAGACAGAGAGAGAGAGAGAGAGAGAGAGAGAGAGAGAGAGAGAGAGAGAGAGAGAGTCCCATCTTCTTGGCAATGGGCAATTTACGAATGGCTCCCACAGGGATGATGGGTCCTCCAAGAGACCCCTCTTGAAAACCACCGCCAAACTATTAAGACGCTCTAAGAATTGTAATTACAATAAAACGCTTAAACTGCTGTTTCTTGTATTACCTACAAACGGACAGATGCAGGACTCGACGACAATGACATTCTGTCACGTGCCCTTCGTAAGTGGCGACACAGTTAAGGGCCAAAATTAAGCCATCGTCGTGGAAAATTCAAATTCGTGCTAAATTTGAACTGAATATATCATTAAATTCAGCTGGAATAAAGTTAATATACCATGCCAAAAAAACCATTGGCCCTTGATGGACCATAGCTGGCCATGTATGGGCCATACTTGACCCTTGATGGACCATAGATAGCCATGTGTGATACATATTTGGCCCTTGATGGACCATAGCTGGCCATGGCTGGGCCATACTTGACCCGTAGTGGGCCGTATATAGCCATGTATGGGCCATATTTGGCCCTTGATGGCCCTTGATGACCATGGCTGGGCCATACTTGACCCTTAGTGGGCCGTATACAGCCATGTATGAGACATAGTTGACCCTTGATGGACAATTATTTAGTCGGCTTTTACAAGCCATATTAGAGAGTTTGAGCCAGTCAACGTTAACGAAACGATAACGATAACGTTAACGAGAAACAGCGCGGAAAGCCCGGAATGGCATTGGAATGCCATGCTTCGCATAGAGTAGTCCTTGACATTCCGGGCTGCCAGCGCTTTTTCCCGTTATCGTTTCGTTAACGTTGGCTTGCTCAAACTCTCTAATAGAGCGATTTAACGTTTCATCGCCTTTCAACGCGATTCAACGCCTTAACGTTTGAGACGGGAAGGGAAGAACCGCGCATGCGCACCCCATTACGTTCAGTTAGTTCATTGGGTAGTTCAATGCGTGGCTCCTCCCTTCCGGCCATTAAAGTTAAGGTAAGTATACAGACGTCGACATGCTAAAACTAGAGATTTTGAGCCAGCCAACGTTAACGAAACGATAACGTTAACGAGAAACAGCGCTGGCGTTCAGTTAATTCATTGGATAGTTAAGCCCGTAGCTCCTCCCTTCCCGCCGTTAACGTTAAGGTTAACGTTAAGGCGTTGGCTGGCTCAAACTCTCTAATATCTTAATAAACAAGTGGAGATAAAACAGAAGTTGTTAATCGGAATGGACGTACTCGTAGCAGTAGACCGATGATCGTTTGAAGGATAAAACGGCTCGCATTAATCTTAAAGTGACAACGGTTAAATAGTCGAGTGTGAACACGACGTCAAAGTACTGAACATTGTAACCACACCTTTTGAAACCACTAAAAACAATAACAACAGTAGTTGTTGTCAGCGAGGAAAAATTGATGGAGCTGCACATGTGCAAAATGCGATTCTGGATTCACACCTTTAAAATTTGTACCATGTTTTTGTACGTCGAGGTCAGTGCACTACAGTGAAGCACAATGGCCGTCAAAGATGGCGGATTTTACTACTGATTTCCACAGCTGACTGGGAAATACCCAAAAATGTTAGGTGAATTCACACAGAAATATATATTCTAATGGACCTTAGGGGACATTCAAAAAGAACGTTCTCAAGAGGGGGGTGGGGGGGTCTGCTGCCAGGTGGACACCATGTGGAGAAGGGGGAGGGAGAGCGG
>JAUJYV010001321.1:0-18953 GCA_033995625.1 Ophyiulus pilosus
AGGGTAGTCCTTGACATTCTAGCCGCCAGCGATGTTCCTCGTTTTCGTTATCGTTTCGTTAACGTTTGATGGCTCAAACTCTCTATTAGAGAGATTGAGCCAGCCAACGCCTTAACGTTAACCTTAACGTTAGAGGAGGGAAGGGAGGAGCTACAGACTGGACTACCCAATGAACTA
The DNA here is from genome assembly GCA_033995625.1 of Ophyiulus pilosus. Taxonomy (NCBI): domain Eukaryota; kingdom Metazoa; phylum Arthropoda; class Diplopoda; order Julida; family Julidae; genus Ophyiulus; species Ophyiulus pilosus. Next base: position 178 of record JAUJYV010001321.1, read on the forward strand.
ACTGAAAGTCATGAGTGCGCATGCGTGGCTCTTCCCTTCCCGCCTCTAACGTCAAAGTTAACGTTAAGGCGTTGGCTGGCTCAATCTCTCTATTAGCTTAATATCGTCCATACATGGCTATAAATATGCTTCACTCCAATAAAATATGTAGTTGAAAATGGCCGTGAAGTTCAAATCGGTTGATGATTTTTATGTCAAATTTCCTAAGTATCGAATGATGTAAAATCCACAGAGTTGTTAGTTAAGATTTAAAACAGTTTGTTGAGGCATGCACATTATCCTCGTATGTTCCCACTCACCTTTTTTTTGTGTGCCTTTCTCGAAATTGCTCGGATTATGTTACTAATGTATATGAGGATAATCGATTTGAAAGCTTAAATTTACATTTTTTGGCAGTCATTCATAGTTTTCTAGCTCGTCGCGCATTGCGCAGCACGGAGACGCGACATTTCGCAAATGATCGTTAAACCCACCTTCATTACTCACGACGGGGTTCAACTTTGTCACTTTTTTTGTGTCACACATTTCGTTTATTAATACACGAAATAACAGGGTCACGTACGTACATGCATACATACTTACATGTTGGCAATATGAATTTGGCATTGGATTAGGGGGAGGAGGAGGAGGAGGACGAATTAAAAAAAAAAACCAACAACGATAATTGCGGCGTTGTTTCGTCGATTTTGTAAATGCGAGCGATAATGGATAACGAATAAATGTTAATTTGGTTGAAATTACGCAGAATACTCGCTGTTTAACACCAATTAGCCGTGTTTAATAATGTGGGTTCCGGTAATTGACAAAATATGGAACAAGACTGATACAAACTAGAACAGAACATTGGAACTCTAGCACGTGAATGTCCTATTCCATCAAATAGAACTTCAGCACGCGGATGTCCACGCAGTTAATAGAGAGTTTGAGACGGCCAACGTTATCGTTTCGTTAACGTTGGCTGGCTCAAACTCTCTATTTTAAATACTATCTTTCAGTTTCATAATTTGCGCAATAGATGGCGCTCCGGGTTAAGGTTTTGCTTTCCTATTCAGATTGCGTTGTCTAATGACACATTGAATGAACATAAATAAACACTTATCTTAATTTTATGGTCGTTTTCGAGCTTGTTCAACCTGCAATTTTCAATCTTGGATTTCACCAGTTTTTAATATATATAAACGAAGCCGTCAGTCTTAATACACTGATATTTGCATTTACATTAAGAATAACATTTATACCTGCATCGTTTCATTTCAATATCCATTTCTATGTTTGCACGATCATATTTGCGAGTAAATTTAGAAATAATAATATGTATACAATATAATGTAACATTTTTTATTATACAAAAACCGGTTTGTGTTTTTGTTTATATATAAGCTAGCGGAACGAAATAATATTTTTGGAAAGGAATAGTATAGTTTCTTAGAAATAACACGAACGAACGATGAAAGTATGTATACATATATAATTTTGATTTCAATTTGGTGTTGTTCCCAATGCATCATCTCAACATTGCGTTTGTGCGAGACAGTGAATAGGAAAGGCAAATTCAAGGTTTCGTCTTGCACGGCACTGTCTTCTCCGACCGCCCTGCACGGTTCTATCTTATTTTCTTTCTTGTACGGCACTGTTTTCGGCGACTGTCCTGCACGGTTCTATTTCTTTTTCTGCTTTCTTTCACGTCACTGTCTTCTTAGACTGTCCTACACGGCTGTCTTGTCTTGCATCGCACTGTCTTCTCTGAACCACCCTGCACGGCTCTATTTCTTCTTCTGCTTTCTTGTATGCCATTGTCTTCTTCAACTGTCCTGCATTGCTCTATTTCGTCTTCTGCTTTCTTGCGTGCCATTGTCTTCTTCAACTGTCTTGCATGGCTCTATCTCCTCTTCCTTGCACGGCACTGTCTTCTGCGACTGTCCCGCACGACTCTAATTATTCGCTCCGACTGTCCTATGCACTCTACTTTCGGTTTTTCTTTCTTTCACGTCACTGTCTTCTTAGACTGTCCTACACGGCTGTCTTGTCTTGCATCGCACTGTCTTCTCTGAACAACCCTGCACGGCTCTATTTCTTCTTCTGCTTTCTTGTATGCCATTGTCTTCTTCAACTGTCCTGCATTGCTCTATTTCGTCTTCTGCTTTCTTGCGTGCCATTGTCTTCTTCAACTGTCCTGCATTGCTCTATTCCGTCTTCTGCTTTCTTGCGTGCCATTGTCTTCTTCAACTGTCTTGCATGGCTCTATCTCCTCTTCCTTGCACGGCACTGTCTTCTGCGACTGTCCCGCACGACTCAATATATTCTCTCGGACTGTCCTATGCACTCTACTTTCGGTTTTTCTTTCTTGCACGGCACTGCCTTCACCTGACTGTCCTGCACTGCACAACTCTGGAAACTCCTAGAAATCAAATTATTGGCGAATTGAAAGTGTGATTTCATGCAATAAGACACTCGATTTTCGTCGCAGCCGAGACAAGTTTTATTACGAAACTATGGAAGTTTGTTTCGATATCGTCTCAATAAATCTTGCAGAAATAATGCAGGCTTCGAGCACATTTTTTTTGTTGATTTTTTTGTTTGTTCGGTTGGGGGGAGGATTTTTCAAAAACTGTTATTCCTATGTCACGTATACGCGTGACAAAATCAGATTAAGCGCCGTGCCATCAAAATAACGCTGTATTTAAACGGTTTTTTTTGTGTGTTGTTGCAAGTTGTATTTTTAAAAAAAAAAAAATGGGTAAATGATATTCGATAGAGTAGTGGCATAACTTTTCCCGTCTCGTTTCCAACTTAGACGTTTTGCATGTTACGAACGGTATTAACGTTCGCCATTTTTGAAAGCTAATCGATTTACTTAGAAGTGAAATTTGTAAGAAAAATATCCCTTAATCTTTATAGGTCGAGACTCCATTTATTTTATATTTAGCCTCGAAATCCTGATTTATATACCTAGTTTCTACTATTTATATTGTTATACGCGGGCTTTTGTCCCGGTTTATGTTAAGTATAAATCAGAAAATACAGAAATCATGCAGGATGTACGTATATTTTTAAAACGTCCATTTATTAATGCATTTTGTTTCATTCACCAAGTCATAAAAGTTGAAATTTCATGAAATATTAGAGAGTTTGAGCCATCCAACGTTAACGAAACGATAACGATAACGTTAACGAGAAACAGCACGGACAGTCAGGAATGTCATTGTAATGCATAGGGTAGTCCTTGTCATTCCAGTCCGCCAGCGCTGTTTCTCGTTATCGTCACCGTTATCGTTTCGTTAACGTTGGATGGCTCAAACTCTCTATTGAACGAAATTCCTGAAAAAGCAAACACGGGAAGAACCACGCATGCGCACTCATTACGTTCAGTTAGTTTATTGGGTAGTTCAATGTTTGGCTGCTCCTCCCGTCCCGTCATTAAAGTTTAGGTAAGTGTAAAGACGTTGGCGTGCGAAAACTGTCTATATTAGAGAGTTCGAGCCATCCAACGCTAACGAAACGATAACGATAACGTTAACGAGAAACAGCTCGGACAGTCAGGAATGACATTGGAATGCCATGCTTCGCATAGGGTAGTCCTTGACATTCCAGTCCGCCAGCGCTGTTTCTCGTTCTCGTTACCGTTATCGTTTCGTTAACGTTGGGATGGCTCAAACTCTCCAATATAGCATTTCTACCCGCTTGGCATATTGACTTTAAGATAGTCTTAAAAATGATTTTTCAGAAGTTTGGCAACATTTTCTTAGCGGTATATTACAGTGTGTGTGTCGTCGTGATGGAACTTGCGCGTTATTTGAAGGAGTAGCGAAGATAGGGTTAGGCAATAAGCCGTTGTCGCAGGTTTTCCTCCATGATGGATTGCCAAATATTTGGCATAAAACAGGAACACTATTCCGTCATTTTTCTCGTCGGACAGCACCATCAGTCAAACCTGCCTTCGTTATTAATGCACACGTTAGGCTTATTGTACAGTAGGCGACCCGAGTTGTCAGATTAGGGCCATCAAATTATGCGAAGACCTAATACGAGAGGCCTTCGACGGCAGCGCGGGGGAATTCCCCCTCCCCTTCCTCCTCTCATCATCTCCCCCCCCCCTTCCCCACATCCACATCCACATCGCGATGCAAAACTTTAGCCAAGTTTTTTGGGTGGATCGTGACAGACACTGACAGTGCAGCCCCTCTTCAATCTACACACACGACCAAGAAGCTTTTAAACATATTTGCTGAGGTTTTTTTTTTTTTTTTTTGGGTCCACTCGTGATTGTGGAAAAATAGCCATTAGCGTAATTATGGGTTAAGCCTACGTTAGCTTTAAATACGTATGTGTATACACTCGTGATGTGGAACGGTGTATATGTATGTGTACGTGTATCCGAACTGAGAGGCTTTTAAATAAATATACCCAGTGAGCATCTTGTTTCGAACCAATATTTGTATTCGTTGGAGTATTAGCTTTTAGATCAGTACTAGTATATATGGGATCGAAACCCTCTCGAGCGTACACTTCTTTCTACTTTTTATCCCCCCCCACCCCCACTCCCTCCTCCCAAAGTAGATAAATGCCAGTGTAACGATGGTTTCGGAACAGTAAAACATGTTCTTGAGCAATCTTGGACGTTGGGGGTGCATTTTATCTCCCCCCTCCACCTTAACATGCTCAGATTTAAGTTTTATCGAACGTAATTTCGGGTGGGTGAAATCGTGTACGTGGGTCATGTGCGGACATGTAGTATGACCTAGTCGTGGCTAGACCAGAAATTGGACATGTATAGTCACACAAGTGCACGTATGGTCATATACAGGGTGGACCGGAATTCCTAGCCACCCCACTTTTTTTCTTCTTAAATCTTATAGTTATGAAAAATCTGTTAATGCAGTTGAATAACATGAATCGGTGTATAAAAGTTGATGTTCGAATTCCTCAACCGCACAAAACGTGAAATTGTAGGTCGCTTCACTGCAGTGCAGCAGTGTGTTGCAGCGAAGCTACCATTTGGCGTTTTCCTCGGTTCTTTAAAGACATTGTAACAAGTTTAAATAATTGCCAATGATGCCAATGATGACGAAAACAGTTGATTTCATACAAGCAGACCAATCTCTTCCTTTACTTAATTTGACGTTTTATCCTAAGTGTTACGGGTCAAAAGTCATCACGTGGATTTCCGTTAAAAAATGGTCGTAGTTAAAATCTAATGCCTAATACACAACGAGACGACTGACGTTGAAAGTTCAGCGTCACGCGATTTGCGCATGCGCAACACGCCCATATCATGTGACTCGTAACGACAAAATGACGTGCAAAGTGACGCTGAGTAATGCCTAATGTAGCAAACACAGAATTCGGCGTCAAGGTAAGTGACGTATTTCCGCAAAAATACCGACTTCCGCCGTTCAAGAGGTTGAGCGTCGGTCGTCTCATTGTGTATTAGGCATTACAACATCAGTGGATAGAACACACGTGACTTCCTATTTAACTACAATAGAGAGTTTGAGCCAGCCAACGTTAATGAAATGATAACGATAACGATAACGAGAAACAGCGCTGACGGCCCGGAATGTCACTGGAATGCCATGCTTCGCATAAGGTTGTCAGTCTTTGACATTCCTCGCCGCCAGCGCTGTTTCTCGTTATCGTTATCGTTTCGTTAACGTTGGATGGCTCAAACTCTCTATTAACATAATTTCCGTAACTATAAGATTTAAGAAAAAAAGTGGGTTGGCTAGGAATTCTGGTTCACCCTGTATATATATATACAGGGTGGACCAGAATTTCTAAATTTCTTAAATCTTATAGTTATGCACCCATATCTACTGTATTTCCGATATGGATCATCGATGGTTAACCAAGGTCCATCATTCTGGCCCGTCACTGACTAAATATGGTTCGTACTTTTGTTACGAATGACCCGTATGCGATCTATCATTTTAGAAATGGGGTCCATACGTGGCTCCATTTCCATATCTAGTTTTCCCATCAGGGATGTATAATCAGGGTTTTGGCCAAAATTTGGCAGTTGTCGTGTGACACGTGTTTCTGCGACTGCTTTTTGACGTAAATTTGCCTCGTATTTCACCTTTTCCTCCGGGGTTGGCCATCATAAGGGGCATTATGAAACTGAAAGTGTTTGGGTCCTAAGGGACGCTTAATTTTTCAGTCGTTTCGCCCCCTTTTTTTTCCCACTTCCTTCTTTCCTCTTCCAGGTGCAACGAACAAACGAAATCAGTTCTCGGTGTGTGTGTGTTTTTTTTTTTTTGGCAACGTATTCGTCGTTTTTGGAATCGTTTTCATTTATTGGCCCTTGGGTCCCAGGAGTAAATACTGGCTGGAGTCATAGAGAAATCTGAACACGATCAACGGCAACTTGGGAGCTCATAATAAAATGCTAGATTGAAATCTTTTCGCAGGTTTTTTCTCTTCGGTGACTCGAGCACGTTTTATTTCATATTTCATTTTCCCTTCGTCCTTTTCTTCACTCTGAGACCCATTCATCGTGGGCTTTATGCATCTAATGCCCTTTGCCAAAATGGCCGATCGTCTATTCGGAGCGGTTTTTTTTACGAGGTCCCAGATGAACCATCGTGTGAGGTGAATGATTTTCGACTAAAAAAAAAACTTCTATATATGTACTCGTTTTTTGGGTCCTGCCAAACTTATATTCAAACTCGTCCTGAATTTAAATTTCAAACCGCCAGAGATAAGACCCAGAAACTAGGGCCTTTGCAAAGGGGGAAAAGACGAGGGTTTTTTTTTTTTTTTTTTTTTTTTACATTACGACGAATATGGGATAATACGACTGCGACCAAAATGTTATCGCGAAATGAACTTTTATGAGAAATTGATTTGGGGAGGACAATGGGAAATTTTGGGCCGCAATTTTTGCTTTAGAACGATAAAAGATGAGGCGGAAATGAAAGGTCGCGGAAGCTTTTAAGGGCCGCGAACACGACACTCTTTGGGCCAACTTTTGAATGGATCGAATTGAGTCTATTGTGGCTTCTTATTGCGACCATCTCGGTTAAAAATGGATCCAAAGAGGCTTAACGATTTTATATGAAAAAAAATCGGGTTAATTTGATTGGTCATTTGAAGGAGACGGTCATCTTGTTTTAAATATGCTTTAAAGATGGCCGCCTTGGTCCTTAGAGAAATGGACAGTCGTGTGTTCCCGCCTTTGGACACATCTTGGAAAAATATTACATATTGAATAACATGATGGCTACATGGCAATAAGTACATGTTCATATACAGTCGAAACCGTTTAATTGCACAAACTGGATAAATGCACGTATTTTGCGAGCCCCATGTGCAACTTTTGTATAAAATTGCTACCGGATAACTGCATAAACCGGTTAATTGCACATTTTCGGCTTGCGAGAGGAGGGGGGGAGGAGGTCGTTGTGCAATTAAGCGGGTTCGACTGTACGTACACACGATAATGCATACAAGTACAGTCGAAACCGCTTAATTGCACAGCGATCCGGCAAGCCGAAAACGTGCTTAATTGCACAAACCGGATAAATGCACATATGTTTCAAGCCCCGTGTGCAACTTTTGTATGGAATTGTGACCGGATAATTGCATAAACCGATTAATTGCACATTTTCGGCTTGCTGTAGGGGGGGGTTCGTTGTGCAATTAAGCGGGTTCGACTATACGTACACACGATAATCCATACAAGTACAGTCGAAACCGCTTAATTGCACAGCGATCCGGCAAGCCGAAAACGTGCAATTAACCGGTTTTTGAAATTATCCGGTCACAATTCCATACAAAAGTAGTTGCACATGGGGCTCGCAACATATGTGCATTTATCCGGTTTGTGCAATTAAGCGGTTTCGTCAGTATTTATATGACACCATACACTGTATTTACAATTTGGCTGATCGATGGTTAACTAAGTGTTTGGGTAAAAATGTGTATTTAGAAAATAAGGTTCGATTTATTTTTCCTAATTAAAAATGTTTAGATGTGCCGCGATAATTTTGGCCTCATTTTGCGTGCCTCGAGTTGCAAAAACGGTCGGAAATCACTGCTCTATAATAGAAGCTGAATTTGACAAAGAACATTGTGTATGATAACGTGTAATGTATGGGAATGACGTTGACGGGGTGACCGAAACAAGGCGTCCAACCTCCCCTTACCCTTTACCCCCCTCGCCCCCCCCCCCCCCTCCCCCTCACTCCCTCCCCCCTGTCGAGCAATCGTACACGTTGAATTATTGGAGGCTGCGAGGGAAAATCGTTCTTTTAAATATCCAGATGACGTTTCCACTCGATCTATATCGTTTCTGCAGGGGGTAAAAAATAGTCGAGGATCGAACGAGTCAGCAACATGAAAATGAAAAATTGTTCATATTTAGATAAAATGTGTCGCCGTTAACCCCCCGTGTTCGCATTACGCGGGGGGTGGCGACGGAGGGGAGACCGAAAAACGCCTCGGGGTGAGCTAGTGCCAGTCCGAGGAGACGCACGTTCTCGTATAGGGCTTGTCCACGCATCCTAAAATAGAGAGATTGAGCCAGTCAACGTTAACGAAACGATAACGATAACGAGGAGCAGCGCTGGCGGCAAAAACGGCATTGGAATGCCATGCTTCGCAGAGGATAGTCCTTGACATTCCAGCCGCCAGGGCTGTTCATCGTTATCGTTAACGTTGGCTGGCTGAATAGAGAGTTTGAGCCATCCAACGTTAACGATAACGAAACGATAACGAGAAACAGTGCGGGAAGTCCGAAATGCCTTGCTTCGCATAAGGTAGTCCTTGACATTCCAGTCCGCCAGCGCTGTTTTTCGTTATCGTTACCGTTACCGTTTCGTTAACGTTTGATGGCTCAAACTCTCTATTAGAAAGTTTGAGCCAGCCAACGCCTTAACGTTAACCTTAACGTTAGAGGCGAGAAGGAAGGAGCCACGGACTGAACTACCCAATAGATTAACTGAACGTCATGAGTGCGCATGCGTGGTTCTTCCCTTCCCGTCTTTAACGTTAAAGGCGGGAAGGGAGTCGCCACGGACTGAACTACCCAATGGATTAACTGAACGTCATGAGTGCGCATGCGTGGTTCTTCCCTTCCCGCCTTTAACGTTAAGGTTAACGTTAAGGCGTTGGCTGGCTCAATCTCTCTATTGACTTTCGGCCTGACTTTAATGCGGGTGTTATAACTCGACAGCTTAAAGTGAAATAATCGGTTATCTACATTATATTTTATAGTATGGGCTTTAGTGCACGTTTACCAAACTATATTTAACACTCGCATAAGCCGTTTATAGAGTTGTTCGTATGACACGTCGTGCACCTCAAAATATATATTAATTTGATGTGGGCTTCATCCTTCTTCTTTTCACTACAACGTATTGTATTGTGTGTACGACTCGTTCCAGGTATATCATAAAGAATAAATATTACGTATGATAATAATATTTCACGCTTTTCAACTCGGATTAAATCGAACCTCGCAAATTCCAGTTATTTATATTTTGGACTAACAATGTGGTGAAGAAAAAAAAAAAAGACTTGTTTAGAAAGCTGCAGGAAATGCATTCGTCTTGTGCTATAGTAATACTTGATCATCGTCTTGGACTCGGATCAAATTGAAAAAATGCTAATGTTTCCTCCGAAAGCTGGCAAAGCGTAACAAACAAAGCCGTCGCTGCTCATTTCAAATGACGAGTGAATTAATTTGAAAAGGTGTTGGCGCAATTTGTGTGAAGAGAAATTGGAGGTTCGCATTTTTCTTCCCCTCTCGAAAAGGATGTCCGTACGCGAGAAAGATAATCCAAGATGGTAAACACTAGGGAAAACACTCCGGGCTTAGACGAGATGAAATACGCCAAATTTATTCCGCTATAAAAGACGAATGATGTACACGCGTTCAGCTGCCAGCTGTTGTTTAACGCCATTTGTAAACACTTCGTACACCTGTACGTGAAATGCACTCATTTTAACAGATTGATCCGTGGATGGAAAAATTACAAAGGGCCGTGTGTATGACGTGTTCACTCGTGAAAACATTTATGGCATCGTACTATAAACATGGAGGTAGATTTTTCACCATGTGGAAAGATTATGTCCCGAATGCGGTATATACTGTACATTAGATACAGCAAAACCTGTCTAAAAGCATATACTCTCGACACCGGTGAAACATGTGCGTTTAGACAGGTTATGCCTTTATACAGGTTGATTTATACACGGGTCCGCCACATTTTATGCTTTTCGAGGGATTATTCACATACACAGGATGCATTTAATCAGGGTCTATACTGTATATGATATTTCCAAATACTGCACGTATTTCTTGAAAACATGTTTTGAAAACACTTCTATATAGGGTGGGGAATTGGCGAATTCAAATTTAGAACACGAAAGTTTACCGTTATATTGGCGTAGTTCCCATTTATCAGCTATTGTCAAACAGTTGCGGAAGTCGCAGAAGTGCATGGTGTTGTGCTATATTATTCAAGGAGTTGTTCGCCTGCGCCATGGAACAAACGTGGAAACACGTATAACAAAAATACGACTGGATTTAAACAGTTACATTTTAATCATAATTGAGCTTCTTAGAACAGAATTAAAAATAAGAATACTCGATGTTGGAACGAAATGCACGCGCAACTTTAAATGCGCGCGTGCAGAACTGTAGAACGCACGTGCACGGCGATGGAACGCACGTGCCGCTTACTTGTATGGAAGAAAACATGGAAACAGAAAAATGCTACAGTGCATATATGATATATTGTACTTTATGATATGTTCATGTAAGGCACTATATGGCGGTTTTATGTTTTTATATTTTTATATTAATTAGTGTTTTACTTTAATTTCAGATTCAGTCTCGTTAGTGCGAATAAAACAATGGACACATGGACACAATTTTGAACTTTGACCCTGATCAACGCGCTGAAACGCGGACGCCCAATCCTAACCATCAGCGCCTGGTGAGCTTACGGATCTTGTGTTAGACCAATGTTGAAAGGGTTACGTCGTATCCCACGTGTGCGTATCCGTAACCCACAGTGCCTCCACACGGCCTCCATTGCTCGACTCCCATTGGTCTAGCGTTCGTCCTCGGAATCACGCGGGTTCGATTCCTTGGATTGAATGGAACCTAAGCTCCTACCCCCGAAGTCAGACGGGATTGGGCGTCGAAGACATCTTAAAACCAGGTAAGGGTCCGAATTATTCTTAATAAAGTGCCACGACTCCTAAATAAAAGACAATAGAGATACGGGGACCTGACATATACGAGTCTTCGTTGGAGGTCCTTCTCAATCTTGAGACCTCTTAGCATCGAAAGTTTGAGAGGTTGATCCATTGGAAGTATACTTGCAAATAATTTTAAACTCTAATTAAATGTTATTCTCAAACTAAATCAGGTTTTCCGAGGTTTAAAAAATCATTTATGGGCATTTTTTTTATATGGCTAAACACTACAACTAGTGTCTTAAGCCGTGTAAGTCGTTCTTAGTACGATCATAGCGTTCTATCGGTCTGCACGCGCGTTCCATCGTTCTGCACATGCGCATTTAACGTTGCACGTGCATTTCGTTCCAATATTGAATATTCAAATTCTGGTTTATTCATTCCTGGTTTGTTATAATCAGATCTAATCTGATTTACTTTCCGCAAGCTTCGGACAGTGTCACATCCGATAACGACTTACGAGAATCATGACCGTTATCTCGCCGAAGAGGCCAGATTTAAAACAAAGTCAGTGCAGCGTGTCGACGATGGTCAGTATGGGGCACACGAGTACGGAGTCCTGCGCGGTATTTCTTTTTTAACGATTTTTGTGTTATTTGACAAGTGGCAAATGTCAAAGTTTTCGATGGATGCGTTTGACAGATTAAGCGCAATTCGCTTTCTGTCGATGCTATTTTCATTTTACTTTGCTGGAAAGAATGCTGGTCACTGACCATCGCGCTCTGATCAAACTGTCATTGTCTGCCTCCAGGCTCGTAGATCACCGACAAGGGGGTCACTCGCTCCTTATGCTGCAATTCACTCGCAAATTGCGATTGAGCAAACACCTGTCACATTGGACGACAGGTTTGGACAATCAACGTGCTCCTATAAAATTGCTCGCAATGACTGCCTTCATTAGACTCGATGTTTTAATCCTTCGTAACAATGGACACCATGCATAACGAGACAGTGTGTCACTCTACGTATAGCGAGTCACTGCGGATAGGCAGAGAACCTTTTTGTTTATTGGTGCGTGTGGAAATGTTATAAAGCAGTTAGTTGACCATATAAAGGCATGCATTTTCCATCAGGACCATCGTTGACATTGTTAATGCCGTGCTATCTCTGAAGTGTAGAGCTGTAGTACACCTGGTTCCTCGTCGTGTTCCTTATTTATTAGGCGCTGCTTGATCGCCATATATACACGTTCCTCTTCTACTCTCAAATGGTCGCTAAGCAAACATATTCGCCGCCAAAGGCCAATCTGTTGTCGTCGTCATTTGCCATTTGAGAATGTCCAGCCAGTGTGAAATGCTATAGCGAAAGAGCGTTCTTATCAATAACGATTTTTTTTATTTGCTCAACGCTGATAAATGGAGAAAGCAACATCTATTTATTTACCTCGCCTAGGTGATGGACATGAAGGGAACACTTTCAGCGGCAGATAATAAAAAAAATTGCGCCGGGTCTCTTGTGTTGATAAATTGCATTGTGTATACTCGCGATTGATATTGCTGCCTGGAGTTTTCGCGAAACACTTCTTAAGATGTGAAAACATTTTCAACAACGAGGCCTTGTGTACATGTGGACAAGCATATGTATGAAATATATGCTCGATCATAGCCATGTATACATTTAGATACTGTCGAGGCCTCCGTATTTTATCCTCGTGCATGTGTATTCTATTCATTGCACGTGCATTCTATTAATTGTTATTCTTTTTTGGAGTTCCATATCGCATTCTATATTCTGTATTTGGCAATTGTTTTAAGCCTGACGCCCGTTTTCAAGTTCGTATTCGATGGACACACGAATCCGTCGTTAATTATATGGTCGCCGCGCAGTTTGCGTGACGAATGTGTACGGACCGATCTCTCGGATCAGTTCCTCCGGGGAATCTCCGTTTAAAAAAGTGTAATTTTCGCTCGCCTTCAACGGAATCGTGCTAATTGGAACATTGACATAATCGAAGCGACATATGGCGGAAGATGAAAATGGCGGCCGTGTGCGCGCGATGGGTCTAAAGCCCCAACTGCAACCAGCCCAGATTTCATTAGCCACGGATGCGAGCGCCAAACGAACCGAGATCACGTTGCTTTTCTACGCTCGATCATGCGGAAATCCGTCAGGAAATCAAAAAATAATAACGAAAAAAAAAAAAAATACAACGGGTAATGCTAATGATAATGCCATCATCGCCCAGGAAAACGGCGCACCCTGGTGGCGAAACACGATCTTAAAGTCACTGCGGCAATGCGACGATGATGCAACGATGCTTATGGGTTTTTAGACCTATATATAAAGGGAAATTGCTACATATGGACAAGTAAGTGGACATATACGCATATGGAACTAAGTATACATGTATTACCATGGATCAGGTTACCGGTGAATTTGTGTTTTGAACGTTTTACAATTTTGCAACTTGACCGTGCATTCCGGATAATGGGATCTGTGTATATTAGATTCGGCAACTAATTAGGATAAACTTACGATTAATGGGAGCAGCCACGTAATAAGAGCACATCTCACGTTCCCAGTGTGGTCCCATTATCCGGAATTTAGCTTGAAATAGCATTATAGGATAGAAACCATCGTATCTAGACGATATATGTGTGCCAATCAAATGTATTCTGCGGGTAATTACAAGAAGGAAGTGATATGGAAACCCAAAGTGATCTCCGATTACGGGCGAACTACACGTATACTGTAATTGCGTTGAAATTCAAAACACAATTATATTAGAACACTTGTTAAACTCTCAGGTTACCTCATAGGCGCACTTTATGGATCACCTCACAATCATTTTATTGTCACACCTGAGGTCACCTCGTAACTACAGTCCAGATTACTACGTAGTCACACTTTATGGGACGGACTACAAAGGCATACCTCAGGTCACCTCATGGTTTTCCGCATCAGCATCGCAACTTTAAAAATGCAGTATCCTCTGCACTGGCATGGATTTTGTGCCCCATCTATGAACTCCTTCATCGTCTTCCTTTATTCGTTTTGAAACGTAAAACTGCACAATTTGGCATTTTGTAGTAAAACGTCTGTTGGCAGCAGCCGAAGGAAGAAACTGAATTTCTCGGTTTGCATTCATTCGTTAATGCGCGAATGTCTTATAGGAAATGCGTAGCATCTCGATTATTGACTTTTTTTAAACATTGCCTCGTATATAGTGGATCCCCCACCCCCTTTTTTTTGTTCTCCCCCCGCGGATCTTCCTAACAAACTACCGCTTTCGAAATCGTCTAGAGAAGTTTTGAGTTTTACCGTTTCTGGTATAGCAATTTTTTGATTGCTCTCTTTATGCGAACGCGGTAATGGGCCATAAGCGCAGCAGGTTGCCCTTTCATTGGAGCAAATTGAACTTGGCACGATAAAGCCTTTACTCCTTTCGCCACTTCATTTAATGACTCCGCCATTTTAATTCGACTTTCAAAACGAATGTTCGCTCTGCGGGTCCTTAAAGCGATTCGTATCGCGAATCGTCCCGCGGTTAGAGCCCTTGAAAAGAAAGAAGGAAAAAAAAACCCAAAAGCGCCATCTGTGATCGGAGCCGCGCAACACGAATACGGCGACGGTGTTTCTAACGCGAACTAGGAACCGCATGGCTTAAAAGGACCAAACGTTTACATCAGTCCCTAATACCTAACCAAACACTGTCACGAATCTCCATACATCAATGGGAATTGCTAGTAGACAAGGCTGTCCAGAAAAAAATATCTCGATGCATGGAAACAAGAAATCCAAACAAAAAGCACTCTAGCAACGTACGGCACCAAAACCCAGATAGGCAGGGAATCTTTCTATGATAATTCCATAGGCCTCCTATTTAAGGCAAGAGCTGGTTCACTTGAAACCCGCTCTAGAACCAAATACTGGAACAAAATGGTGACCGAATGTATGGCCCCCCCATTGAGGATGTGGAACATGTCCTTATGATCTGTCCTGCTCTCGGCCCACTGCCTGATTCCTGGAAAGGTAAAACGCTGGCATATCTGCTGGGGTTTTACGAAAACCGAAGGACAGACACCCACTTACAGGAGGTGAAGGACAGGCTAATAAGATGGCGGCATCCTCGCCTAGAACGCTCCACCCAGGGAGAAATCCATTCGATTTCCCCAGAGACGTCCACACCACCCATAGAGTAGTTGCTAGGGGCAGAATGGCACTAGATGCTCATTGGCCTAATCTTTGGCCCTCCGTTCGAAAGGAGTAAAAACATCAATCTATCTATATATATCTATCTATTTTCAAAGGATCGTCTACTAAAGGTCGATCCATGCGGTGATTTCGATGCAAGCAGTGTTTCCGGCACTACATGACTACAGGAGTGTTTATTGGATTGAAGATGGACATCTGGGGTTATTGGGTTTGGGTGGCCGGTTCGTTTTGGGCCCCAGCTGCCCAGCGCGAAAGTCCGTCGAAGGATGCACGTGCGTCGCTGCACATACCAACAAATATGCGCGTGCCAGCAAACCTGCACGTGCGTCGCTGCACATGCCAACGAACATGCACGTGCGTCGCTGCACATGCCAACGAACATGCACGTGCGTCACTGCACATGCCGGAAAACATGCGCGTGCGTCACTGCTCATGCCACATGTAACAAGGGTCGTCCAGAAATACATGGCGCTGCATGCAACAGTAAGGGTAGCGCCTCCTACTGGAGGGTCAGTTTCAAAGGATATGCTACAAGGTATACAGTTCAGTTTCACCCTATATACGTGACTGGTCCCACACCTTATCGTGAAAGAAATGCGAAGCCGTAACAAGTGTTTACATTATTTCGTCTATTTCTTGGCGACACTGACAGATTTTCCTCGCATTGCCTTCTGGCGGCCTTTTGCTATTTGACGCTGACATCCGCTTCGAGTGTGGCTAAATTGTGCCGAATTTAACGCTCTTGAACCATAATTTAGCCGAAATCAAATAACGTCACTCGGGGAAGTTTTTTTTATTTTTTATCCGTAGCATAAAAATTTGTTTATCCGTCGCTTATCGTTTGAGAAAAGGGCCATATTCGTAACTTGGATAAAATTGAAAAAATTGCCTCTTGATTCTCCGACTGATTGTTTATTCTTATAGCTGACGATCAATATACATCAGGGGAGAAACTGTTGGTTTTTTTTTTTCTCATGCGTATACAGGTCTGTTGTGTTTTTTTAAAGAATTTTTTGTTCGCTCTTTTTTTTTTTGTGTGAGGTATTTCCCCAGTGTCTCACTTTTTCCGTGTTGGTTTTTTTTCCCGTTGTTTTTGAACGATTCGAGCCAAAAACGGTTTACATTGTCTGGCTATTAACTGCTTGCTTCTGCGAGTGTATTTACTGGGGCATGTAAGTCTCGCGAGTAAATGTTCCCAGAAAAGAGAGAAAGAAAAAGAGAGAGAGAGTGAGAGACAATCTGTCTACAATAAATATGTAAATGCTGAAATAGTACAGATAAGGCCGAAAGGGAAATAACAAAAAAAAAAAAAAAATGAAATGCCCAAGGACTTCGTGATGCTGATTTTTAGGCACGGGTTTCTGTCAGGTTTTTTATGCTTTTTTTTAGCCAATTTTTGAAAACCTATCGAAATATGTCTGATAACGACATGAAAAACGAATTGCGCAGTTTTCTAGAAGATGCTTTTTTTTTAAAATGTCCTTTCGTGAAAGATCGATTCCTAATCTGGACACTGTGACGTATAACAGTTGTGAAAATAAGTGTCGATCCTTTAAATATCCGTGGGTACGTAAACATTGTCAGTTTACTTTAGCTCAGTGAAGAAGATATGAAAATTTATAAAAATAAATGACAATAAGTAATACATAATTATAATATATATAAATGTTTAAATACGAAGAATTGCACGTATTAAGTGAGTGTACTGCCCCTGACAGTCGGCAATCACTGCATGCAATGGTGTACGCAGTGTTTGCCGACCTAAAGGGGCAGCACAGGTTCGAGCACAGTGAACAAAATATGAAAATATATAAAAATAAATACTACATAATTGAAACATAACCTATTAAAATAAATGTTTAAATACGAAGAATTAATATATGCGTATCAAGTGAGTGTGCTGCCCCTTTAAGTCGGCAATCACTGCATGCAATAGTGTACGCAGTGATTGCCGGCCTAAAGGGGCAACACAGGTTCGAGTTTCTCGCGAATCATTTTCATATTTAACCAATGCATAATTAAAATTAAAAATTACAACTATTTCTTAGTTTTAATGTCCGTTTTTTTTCTTCTTTGATTAAATATGAAAAAAATACGTCATGAACTCTCTCTCTCTCTCTCTCTATATATATATATATATATGGTGCTGCCCCTACCGTTGGCAATCGCTGCATACAACTGCGTTCGCAGTGATTGCGACCTACAAGGGGCAGCACAGGTTTCTAGTTTCTCGTGTAATTTCATTATTAAACGATGCACAATCGTAATTAAAAATGACGTGAATTTTTTTAGTCTTAATTGACGCGTACGCAGTGGTTGCCAACCATCGTTGTTGGCCATATAGATGCTGCTCGTATACTCCGCGTATGAAAACAGTCGATTTCCGCATGTATCGGAATGTTTCCCCAAATTGGTTTTCAAGGAGATTTTCCTCGTACGCACACCGAGAGCAACAACCCCCTGAGTGTATTTTTTTGTCCCCACCGGCAGTTGCATCCTCCAGAGGACGCCCCTCGTTGACCTTATCTAAAAGGAGGCATTATATGTTGGTTGGCGTCTTGGCTTCAGGTGGGGGAATGCGTGATGGCGTCATTGGCTTAATCGCGGTTTTCGTAAACGTAAGCTTATTACTTATTTAAATTGGGCTTACTCTGGGGACGATGAACGACGACTGGCTTAAAGCCCCTCCAGGAAAGCCGAAACCCGTGTATTTTTCGTCGTCGCCGTTACGTCGTTTTGGCGCATATTATGATAACGAAATTTCATTTTCTACTTATTTATTCGGATATTTCCGCATTTAAGACGGGCGAAGGCTTTAATGCCGACAGACACCAGGGGCTTGGCTTTCCTTTATAAACGAATGCAGATTTACGCTAATGTCTCCTCGATTGAATAAACTTCTAGGAAATTATTATTAAGCACAAAAAAAAAATTTAATTTACGAAACGAAAACAATGCGCAAAGACAAGACGCGTACCTGACTTATGTATATGGAGTGTTGGGGAAATTAAGTCGTTCCGGGGGAGGTTCACTAAGTCTTCTGAATCAAGGGTTTTAGTCACTGAACGAAGTCGTATTTTTAAGGACGGAAGGATTAATAAGTTTAAAATTTTATGTTTCGACATGTGGGCTGTAATCAGTGTCTTCATACTGATGGGTATTCATGTTCAGTGACATTAAGGAGATTTAGCAATCTCTAACGGTTAACTTACCGTAAATAAATACTGTAAAATTCCCTGTTAAAACAATTTTAGCAGGCAACGTTGACGACATCGCTCCGTCCGTCTGTGACGTGATAAATACCTTGAACGGACTGTATTTTGGAGGAGCACCGTTAGATTTAATAGAGAGTTTGAGCCAGCCAACGCCTTAACGTTAACCTTAACGTTAACGGCGGGAAGTGAGGAGCCACGGAC